>JBBIGC010136786.1:0-22244 GCA_037576955.1 Lepidarchus adonis
TGTGTGTGTGTGTGTGTGTGTGTGTGTGTGTGTGTGTGTGTGTGTGTGTGTGTGTGTGTGTGTGTGTGTGTTTAGTTTCAGTACAGTAAAATTCAGCTTTAAAATTCAGGATGCTTTTAACACTATGTACCACAACTCAGTTCGTGCTTCTAAGGCTATTTCTTCACTGAACAAAGCACTAGAGCTTCTGTCAGCAGAACGTTAAAGCACCTAGCTTTTCCTCTGGCCATTGATCTACCACCAAAGGCTCCTATTAACAATAGTTTAATGGTTTAATGGAAAACATTCATTAAGCCATGTCAGAGGACACTGAGCAGAACTGCAAACTGTTGGTCCTAATACTTGTAAGACACTGCCTTTGATTTGTGGGAATATGTTTTAAAAGATGGTAGTATATGCAGCGCTCAGTTTTTTAAGAATCAAATAAGTAAATTGCACAGGAGGTTATATTTTATTTGGGTTTTTAAAAATATTTTCTTAAATGAAATTTTTTTTTTCTTAAGCTGTATTTGCACAAGTGCACACTGTTGAACTGATCTTCCTTGAACCGATATAAAAAACTGCTCTTTATTTTTTTTTGCTTCTGATTAAAAGAACATTTGTTCTTTCTCTGTAGGTGATCTGTTCACTGAGGCAGCTGATGCTGCCATGGAGGCAATGAAGGGCAGGCTGGCTAACCAATACTACATGAAAGCTGAGGAGGCTTGGTCTGCAATGGAAGAGTAAAGGAACTGATTTAATCTCCCATGACTGTTATCATTTTATATTCAGGAAATATTTAGGAGTACTTTGTAGGATATGTTTACATGGTTTTTACAGCATTTTTCAGTATGCTGTGATATCCTTTTTATATGTAGGTGCTGGAAAGCAGCTGCACACACATGCTTTTGTCAATATTTGGGAGGTGTGCATTATAGGCTAGTTCACACCACTGCATACAAAAACAGATGAAAAATAAATTTCCCCCAAAACACAATGGTTAGCAATGGCAGTAACATATTTCACTGTATTTTTACCGTATCGTTGTCTTAAAATGTTTACTTTTTGTCAGAAATTTTGTGTTATGGTGATACAGTTAGTACACTGTATAGACAGCGCTACCCCTTGCATATAGTCCACTTAAACTTTTTATCAGTTTCTTAAAACCTGAAGCTATAGCCTACAGTTTGAGGAAATACTTTGACATTTTTCACATTTGACAGGAGGCTGCATTAAACCATGATATTTCGTTTTCAAATTCTTTGTAAAATGATATGTATAGAAGCATATCTAGTTGCACAGCTTATTATATATGCATAGGAGCAGTTCAATGATTAAATATAAGTAAATATAATAAAAACAATATGAACAACAATAAATTGATACTTAACAGTATACTTAAAATAAAGTATAATAAAATAAAATATAAAAAATCTCAATTGTTATTGAGACAAAATGGCTTCAATTAGCTATATCTTAGGCTAAACGTTTAAAGATGTATGCTCATAGCAGACTGAAGATTCTCCTAAAGAAAGAGCTTTTAGAACTTATTGTATGCTCATAGCAGACTGAAGATTCTCCTAAAGAAAGAGCTTTTAGAACTTATTGAATGCTTTTTTGTAAGAGCATAATGGAAAGAAAGTAAACATATACAGGCACAATTTCACTAATGCATGCCTACCATAGCAAATTGCATACATCTTACGTAAAGGACCCAAATTATATTGACATACCCTTTGTAAAGCTGCCATTTGACATAACTATATACAGTACAAGCGGACTAGTTATGCAGATCACTAACAACCTTACACAATAATTGATACACTAGACTGGAGGATTACTGAAGTTTTCACTGAACAACTGCAAGATTTAAAAAGTAAATACTTTTTTTAAGCCTTTCAATGTCATGGGTGAGTGCTATAGCTGCTACTTTTAAACCCAGGTATTTTTAAACTACGTTTTGAGAAAGTGAATGTACAACTCTCATTACTTAACATTGTAAAAGTCAGAAACTCTGAAAAAGAAAACATTAGTAGAGGTCAGTGTAGTATTAATATTGTTGCTATAACTGTATTGAAACTGGCATTTTAAAACAATTTTGACATTGGATATAGAGCTCACAGTTACCATGACACAATGATTAGTTCATAACTAAAGTAAGCAACATTGTGTCAGTGTAGTTTTACTTGCTGTTTGAGAGAAGCCACAGTAAAAATGAAGTTTGAATGTAACCTTTGCACCAGACTGGTTTTTCTCCCCATGGCTGCTTAGGTTTCTTTCCGTTATTTTCATCTCCCAATGTGTTGTCATTTGCATTATATATATTGATCTGGGGGGTATGTGTTGGTGTAAGGATGGCTTTTAGTCTATGTTTAGTTTTTAACTAGGTGACCTATACTCTACACTCTCTGTTCTCTCCTCCCCCACTGTGGTTCTGTCTTCATACAAAAAAACAATGGGCAGAACACAGATAAGGGTGAATGATGTAACTGCCAGTGCTATCTTCGCTTGTTTGCGTTCGGTTACACTTGACTTAAGTATGTGACTTATTGACTTAATTTGGCCTGATTTTGATTGATATCTGATTTTTCTTTTATAAAAGCAAAAGATTGTAAACTAAAAGGTGCATTTAGTCTTGTCTAGAAAAGTATGAAGGATTGCAGTGGCATGATGCAGATGACCAAATCCACTGCACTGACCTAAGCATTATAACACAAGAGGTAGTGTTATCACACACAAAATCAGAGCTGTGGTTTGGTTATAGGCATGTCATTATCTCTGGATATATGCAACAGGCCAGATTCACAGCTGTTTACCAAGAAACTATGAGTTGCAGGGACAATTCTAATTGTATATGAGAGTGTGTTTGTATATATGAAGAGCCTTAAAACACAAACCCAACTTTCTATCAAGGTGCTGTAGGTCTGAGCTATAGGTTTTTTTGAGTAATTTCCTCACAAACGGTAGTAACTTTAACATGGATCTACATGTTTGTGAAACATTTTTGGCTCTAAAGCACATTTTCTTAAGAAATAAATGGAATTTCAGTTTGAAATAGCTGACCAATGCATTGTCCTACTCCAGATTCTGCATTGTCCTCATACCCAATAGTAAAAGGCGTAGTTCACAGGTTTAAGTTTTGAAGTGATTACTATTTAATAATTAAAAAAATGAAAATCGCTGTGTATATGTAAAAATGGCAAATCTTCCAGTTTATTCATCTCTATCATCCCATTTTGCCTAATAAACCCTTGGTGACAGGTGCTCTTTATACTCAAAGAACATGATTATTTACAGTTTATTGTTTATAAAAAAATTGGATTTATGTTTTACATAGAATGGTCTTCATTACACATAAATGCATTGTGCATGTTATATTAAAATGATTTCCAAGTGGCATGAACAAAATATTTGAGTAAATATGCTGCTGTAACCATGTCCTTCTACTTTCTGTACAGAATAAAATAATTTAATTTTAACAGTGGTGCTCTCTGTGCATTTTTACATTTCATCCTTCAGGTTTTACTAATGTTTTTATTATGGAATTACTGATGATCTGCTTCCAGTTTGGAGTACAGTTATGCTTGCTTCACTGTTAAGGGATTTTTGTTGAAAAATTACATCGCTAAATTGAGACAAATAAGCTGATCTAGCTATTACATCTTCAATTTCTGGGCACCCATTAATTTTTTTGTCTCCTTGTCGTGCAAGTTCATGAATACACCTACCACTTGAGCCAACATCATTTAAGCAGAAGAACCACAAACAGAAGCAAGAATCCTACAGAATGCTATCACCAATGAAATGCTAAGTTTGAGTATATACATTAACTTTATGTGCAATCAATCTGAGAATATTTTATCCATATAACACTTTTGTATTTTATATTTTGCCCTTGAGGCTCACTTACGACATGTGTGTGGTTTTATGTTCATTTGAAACATTTTCCAACAATCAACACTCCTCAGGTGATTTTCAGACTCGGTTCTTAGTGATGCATCTTAAGTCTGGTCAGTTTAGGGCTTTAGACCTGTTATTCGTCACTTATTCATTCTTCTTATCTCCTATCTTTGTTTAGCAACTTGCAAGCTTGTAAATAGACTGGCAGTGTCAGTTGAGTGGTGGACAGACAATTTAAGCAGATAAGAACAACCTTGAGCCACCGCAGTATTACAATAGGCATCGTGATGGACCTGACCGTACTTCTTTTATGAGTGGTTTGGACCTGTCGTATACAGTTGATATCTGTATATTGTTTTTTTTTAATTATTGTTTCGAAATGGTGAAATTGTTTTCATTCATTAACTTCATTATTCGGTTTCAAACTGATTATTTCATATTGTTTAATATTGTGATAAACTAATTATCCATGATGACTATTAATGGCATTGCACAATACCATCAGATTTTATCATCAGCCACTTTGGGTCAGGTTCAGACACAAAACACATTGCTATGTGGTCAGATTTGGACAGTAACCTGTCTGGTTATGTTCTGGCCTGATTAAAGCTTTTCTCAGGATTATCATTAACCCTGTACAGTTTTGTACCTCCACTGCTCTGAAAGCCAGGACACACTGGACCACTAAGTACCAACAGAACCGGATGTTACGTGCTTTAGACTCGTCATTTCTGGGAAAATCTATAGCTGCTGACATTTATTCTGGTCATTCTGGTCCTGGAGAGTTCAATTAATCATGGATCCCTGGAGATCCGTGAAGCCCACTTAGATAACCATGGATTTCGACTTTCGCAATAACATACCTAAAGTAGAGGAAATAATTATTTGACCCCTCGCTGATTTTGTAAGTTTTGTCACCAAGTAATAAGCCTTGTTTTGCTAGGGGATCAAATACTTATTTCACTCAATGAAATCAATTTATGTGATTTTCTGGATTTTCTTTTTGATCATCTCTCACTGTTAAAATAAACCTACCATTAAAATTATAGACTGTTCATTTCTTTGTCAGTGGGCAAACTTACCAAATCAGTAAATAATTGCTTCCTCCACTGTATATATAGGGTGCTATCTTACAATATAGCAAGATATTCTAATTCTGCTTCTAATGCAATCTAATATTTTTGTGTATATTCTGTGTACCTGTGTATGTGTGTATCTTTTTGTGTTTAGCATGCTAATGTGTTTATCCTCCATTTCTTGAAACAAATGGAGAACACCAGCCAGGGTTTATGACTGTCCAGTCAAATTAGTGTGTGATGTTACATTATTGTGCTTTCCAGCACCTACATATAAAAAGGATATCACAGCATATTGAAAAATGCTGTAAAAACCATGTAAACATATCCTACAAAGTACTTCTAAATATTTCCTGAATATAAAATGATAACAGTCATGGGAGATTAAATCAGTTCCTTTACTCTTCCATTGCAGACCAAGCCTCCTCAGCTTTCATGTAGTATTGGTTAGCCAGCCTGCCCTTCATTGCCTCCATGGCAGCATCAGCTGCCTCAGTGAACAGATCACCTACAGAGAAAGAACAAGCAATTTGGTGTAAAATGTTCTTTTAATCAGAAGCAAATCAGTAAATAATTGCTTCCTCCACTGTATATATAGGGTGCTATCTTACAATATAGCAAGATATTCTAATTCTGCTTCTAATGCAATCTAATATTTTTGTGTATATTCTGTGTACCTGTGTATGTGTGTATCTTTTTGTGTTTAGCATGCTAATGTGTTTATCCTCCATTTCTTGAAACAAATGGAGAACACCAGCCAGGGTTTATGACTGTCCAGTCAAATTAGTGTGTGATATTACATGTTGAGTGTAAGAGACAATGATGTGAACATTACCATTTTTATCAAAATGTAGTGTTATGTAAATAGACTCATGTGTGTGTGTGTGTGTGTGTGTGTGTGTGTGTGTTCAGCTGTGGTGGTGTATGGAAGTGTTCAGTCATCTTACTCTGGTGCCTCAGGGATCAGTCAAAGACTATGTCAAACAGTCCTTCAGTGCAAGTAGCTCGCACACTGTTTCTCTAAGGAAAATACAGACTTTTTCAAATTCTATCTATATGATGCAGTCACTGTGGTATATATGTGTGTTTGTGTAGGAAGAGAAAGAAATTGAGTGCAGGGGTGGGGTGTGTAAGTGCAACCCTGCCAACTCTAGGTGCTCTTTCCACACACTGCCCAGGTAAGCTGTCACACTGTGTGTATTTTTGTGAAGGTGCAGTCAGACTGCTGAAAAAAATACAAAGAGCAGTTCAGCACTAGACTGAAGTCACACAGTGTATTTCTCCCTCTGTATGGTTCTAAATTTTACAGTTTCAACTGTCAGCTGATGGCATCAGGAAGCAGCTCGATTCATATAGACACAGAGTTACAGCTGAACACACAAGTACAAAGGTGGGGGCATGCAGCTCTGCATTTTCTCTAGTTCTATTCAACACGTTACTCTGCTTGTTGTTTTAAAGCACTGCTGGAGAAAAAAAAGGACACACCTAGAAATGCTGAGGAGCATTTATTCTTCATTCTCAGTCAGTAAGTGTTTACACATTGAGAAGAAAGCTGTCTAAGCCCAGCTGTAGAACATTCAGATGTTTTAGAAAACTTCAGACAGTAAACATCACACTCAGCAACCAGTCACAGCTAATCTTTTCTTTCTGTTTGAAGTTATCTAGAGCAGAAGAGTCCAATGGAGGAAAAGACTGAGGGAAAAGAGCAGGTGAGGCAGAGAGAGAGAAAGAGGGGAAAGGGTTCAATTTTATATTATTAAAATTTTATATATCAAAATGACTTAAAATGCACACCCTTAATATAGTTGTGAATAGAGAATGAGAACAAAAAAGAGAGGAAAGAGGCAGGAGGGAGGGCATTAAAGGAATAATAAAATACACACACAGTAGACCATGTCTTGAACATATGTTGTCTTTGTTTTTTACTTTTGGAGTGAAAATGTCTTCAGATACACTTTAATCAGTGTGCTGAATCATGTGGGACACAGCCCAAACCATGGTAACACACACACACACACACACACATTTATACATTATTACCTTCAATATTCTAAAGAAATGTTAAAATTAATGTTTTATCTCCTCTCTGTGTCTTGTTCTATGTCATTGCCTCTCTCCATCTCTCTCCCTCCTACAGGTCACTATGTGAGCGATTGCTCCAACCAGTCGGACGCACGCTGGTTGTCTTGTGATGATGAGAGCATCTCCATAGTGACAGAGGAGCAAGTTGTTCAGCAGAGGCAGTGTAGTGCTTATGTGTTCTTCTATGAGAGAAACTGATCATGTATAACACATGGCCTGCTCTCCATCCTCAGCTCCACAGCTCCTACAAAACAATCCAGCTTTTCCATTTTTAATCACTAATTGGATACCCCACTGGCTCCCCCCTTGAGTCTTGGTTTCTCTCAAGGTTTATTCCTCAGTTGGCTCAGAGAAAGCTTTTCCTTGCCACTGTAGCCCCAGGCGTGCTCACGGGGGCTCGAATTTATGAAGGTCATTAACTGACACATCCATCATAAACTCTGTTATTACATTTGACAAATTCTAAAGAACTCCCATTTATGAGATCCCACTAAAAAATCCCTACAGAACATCTAGTGCACAGCTCATAATAGTGTTTTTCATTTTAAATAATATTTTAATTGAAATGGCTGTGAGAGGTCATATTGTTATTATAGCTGATATTATGAGCGTTAGCCTGATAGCAATCGTTGTATTTTATTGTTGTATTGACCTAATTTCAATTAACCACATTAAAAAGACTAGCTGGTGGTCATGTGACCTTACCATTACCCAGACCCTCTTAGCTTCTCCCTCAAAACCTTCTTACATTATGCCACTTAGCTAAAATTCACCAGAACCCTGCACTTTCTGTTTATTAATTCTGATAAAATAATACAGAAATGGGAGCTGGAAACCTCACCAACAAAGAAAAATCAAGACAAACTGCAAGTGTTTCTACAGGAAACTTTGACTGTGCCAAATTTGCTACTCTCACGAGAAAGGTGTCTGCAGCCTTGCAGACTATACTGCACCCGTGTTACTACATGACACCCCTAATTAAGCACAGCCCTTGGGAGATGGTTAGTGTGCCATATTACCAGGCAGACACGTAGCCCTAAACCTAATCCTAACATTAACCAGTAGTGAAAGCTGTAGTAAACACATAAATAAAACAGCGTATAACCACCTGTGTCTTATTTGTTAGTCAGTCATTATCTAAATGCCAGTCGTGGGGGAAGCTGGAGCCAAACCCAGCAGCCTACGGGCCAAGGCAAGGTTCACCCTGGACAGGAAGCCAACCCATCGCACGGCAACATAGAGACAGACATCCATGCACACACACACTCATACCAATGAGCAATGCAGAGTAACCAACCTACCTAACCTGCAAGCCTTTGGACAGTGGGAGGAAACCACGGCTCATTAAATCAGACATACACACAGCTGCTATTGTAACGTTTTGATGACAGGAAGTAAGTGCAAGGGCTTTCAAAGAGTGAAATTTATATGATTATATAGATCTTCAAACATCACAAGAAACAACAGATAATACTACAGTGAAACTACAGAGAACCAACACCAACAAGAAAAACACTAAGGCTTATATAACAAGACAAAATACAGAACACCTGGGCATGGATGTGTTCACAAATGAAAGACAGGTGAATAACACATCAAGACTAAGGTTAATTTATGGCAAAGACACTTGGGGCAAAAGAAAACCAAACATGATGGGAATACTGTAAGAGCCATGGTGTTTGTATACACAAAATACTGATAAACACATTATTATCAACTTCTTTTATTAACAATGGCTAAACTGGCTAGAATTTTCTGATTTCTAGTACAGGGACTCAGCTCAGATGCCACATCATTCCCAACTCCAACTTCTGACGTCCAGGGTAAATGGAGCGCAGCATTATACCTACTTGTGTTACTCTAATGGATATGTTCCTTTTTCCAATTCATTAAGTGTGCAGTGTTATTCCTGAGATATCAGTAAAAAGATGCAAATAAAAGATGGATTAGCTATTACAAGCAGAAAGGAGCAATAGGGGGAAAGTCATCTAAGTGTTTGGTGGTTTCATAAATAAAGGGCCTTTTTAACTTTTTATGGGAAATTTTTTATCAAAGTGACCCAACATACTGTATGTGAACTAAAGATCTGCTTAGGTCCCACCTGACCACCAAAGGGCCCCAAAGAGAGCTTAAAATATCCCACAATAGAGCTTGATTTTTTGGTACATCAATGCTAATCATAAAAATGAAAACTTTTGTTAACATCACATTCATTCAAACTGTAATGCACTTTAATTGTATTTTGGTCAACCAGAAATAGAGCATGTGGCAAAAACACACTTTCTTATTTACAGAAAAGAAAACAAGATAAAGGTTTGTTCATAAGACTATGGCCTTGTTCACACAGGAATTCAAATATTGGATATGCTGATATAATATGCTCTGAGTAACCTAAGAGTGAGTTGCGTTTTAGAGTGGCCTTTGATTGGCTTCAATATTATGCCATACTTGCGTTTGTCTGTGTTGAATGCCAACCTACAGGCCAGACTGTAATTGTATGTGTTTACCTATGGGTCAGCAAGGCAGCCAGGAAATCTAGTGTGTTTTAGATTCATCCTTCATTGGTTTCACAACATATGGATCTGTTGGATTTATTAGACCTGATCCATGAAGTCCTAATGTTAAAAGTCCTCCTGATATGCAAAATATTGCTGCTGCTACTAAATTCCTCCTTTACTTTGGCAGAACACCTAGTAATGGGACATATTTGGTCCTCCATTAACACAATAAAGATGTTTTCTTTGTATTCATTGAGATTTCAGCCCAAAAAATTTTATGCCATCTGATCATGCATCCAAAATGAAGTCAAGCAATTCTGCAGACATTCACCTTTTACAGACTTAGAAAATTAAAATGTGTAAAACTTTACATGGAGGAACAGAGCTGTAAATGTGTCTTTGACCCAAACATTATGGAGGACACTGTAACTGTAATAACTATCACTATGCAATCACTGCTCTGACAGTCTCTAAACTTTTTTTAACCTGTTAATCTATTGACTAATTGAGTAAGTTTATTTTAAATACAGAAACATAAACCCATTATTAAATCAAATTGACTAACATTAGCTGAACCTCCCTTGACTGAACTGATGGCCTGTTGACTGCATCTTTGTAGCTTGTGAATGTTAATGGAAAGATGCTGTAATAAATCATGCAAACATACATTTATTATGCAGTGTTAACATGGGAAAAAATCTTATCAATCTTGGCTCATCACATTAGCTAACACCCTGGCTAAGCTAACGGCTAGTGTAGTAGGTGTGTTCATACACACCATGAAGAAAGTGCTCTTCTTTTGAAATTAGCACAGGGTGTCCCTGAGATAACACATAAATCTGCCAAATACAATTTGGTCAAATTTTTTTGCTAGGCTGTCAGTTTTTAAAAATACAATGGTCAACAAAACCTGTCAGTTGTTGGTTTTATCTGTAGTTACAGCCTTTAGCCACCGTACGGCGCCAGCGTGCTATGAGTCCAGCGCTTTGAATCATTTATCGAATCGATTGATTCAGTTGCTTCGTTTCCGTTCATTGGCACCAGCCTTCAATGTAAAGAAAAGTGGAATCAAGGACATACAAACAGGGCCGAGCTGACAGTGACAGTTAACTTCGTTTAGAGGAATGAGGAACAAATGCTTTGTTTTCCGCAGGGATTATTTGCTCTGTGTGCACTGGCAGCCTGCGCAGAGACTCAGTGTAAGTGTGTAACTTCCTTCCACTTTTCCATTTTCAGCAGTGAGGACGTTTTACCACTGTTCACTGTGTAGACGTCACTACAAGATCAGATCACACTGTTAAATAAGTAGACAAAAGTAAAAAAATAAATAAAACAACAACAGAGGAATATGAAAAATGAATTCTTATTATTTCAACTTATGTACTGTTTTCATAATTTGCATTTATTTATAGATTTTTATCATTGTCATTTCCATCATTATCAAAGTATTTCTTATAAAAATGTTTGTATTCAGATCAGAAAAAAATCTATCATTTCATTTACAAACAACAAACAAACTGTCACTGTAAAGAACAAGATAGTTAATATGTATATGTATCAGTACAAAAAATTATTTTAATAACCGAGTGTATTTTGTAACTACATCATTTTGTAATGGAAATGTAACGTGATTTGTGTCTGTTTAAAGTGGCAGTGCATTATAAATCAGAATGTAAACATATTGAAATAAGTTCATCCATAAAGTGGAAGTGCAATGTAAATTCACTACAATGTAAAACATGACTGAATGGGTTCGTTCGTGCTCAGTCTCTTGAGGCGAGAAAGGGGCCCTAAGATGTTAAGGACCCTTAATGTCTGTAGAAAAATGTCTGTGTCTGGCAGTGATGGTTCTGATGCTCCAAAAGCTTTTGCTGGGCGGCAGAGGTTAAACAGTCCATGGGAGGCACAGGAGGAGCCGCAGGTCACGCAGTGGATGCAGTGTTTCTTGTACAGTTTTGCAACTGGTGGCAGATTGACCCAGTGATTTTACAGCTTACAGTGATAAAGGGAAGTGTGTTTTGAATCATAAAGTTATCTTGCTGTAGTTCAGTAAAGATCAGACTTAAACCGTTCTTTTCCTCTCTCTGCTACACGAAGAGTAAATAGTACATTCAAATAGGAAATTGTTATGGTAAAAAAAAAAAGTGATTTTTTTTCACAAACCCCAACACATATGGAAGTTCTAAGGAGCTCTGTGATTAATAAAAAGCTCATTTGCATATTGAAGCAAATCTCTGGTGTTACTACTGGAGAGACCAATATTAGCAGCAGCCTAATTAACTTAGTAAGATCCTTACTTGAATCAGATACTTACTTAAATCAGAACCTTACTTGAATCAGAACCTTACTTGAATCAGAACCTTACTTGAATCAGATACTTACTTAAATCAGATACTTACTTGAATCAGATACTTACTTGAATCAGATACTTACTTAAATCAGATACTTACTTGAATCAGATACTTACTTGAATCAGATACTTACTTGAATCAGATACTTAGATACTTACTTGAATCAGATCCTTACTTGAATCAGACCCTTACTTGAATCAGATACTTACTTGAATCAGATCGATTTGAATTGAATTGAATTAATAAAGAAAATATCAGGTGTAAAGGTGGAGTCTGTGCCAGGCTGGCAGAGGGCAGAAGCCTGCACCCCTGCTGTCTCATCATGTTGGGCTTGTAGGCAGAGGCCTCTGCTGTTTGTGTCACACCAGGCTGGCAGAGGGTGACAGCCCAGCCAGAAAGGGACAATCAACACTTACGACCATCACCTGAGCAGGAACTCTCTCATGAGCAGAATGTCAGAGTCCTAGTCTCTGGGCAGTTGTGGTTGACATGATCCTGAACCTCCCTGTCCCTGTCTCTCGCTTTCTACCTCTCAAGTGATTCTCTTGCTGTTGACGTCCCCTTGCGACTCCTTTTCTTGGACGTCATCTTTGTACTCCCGCTCTTGGGAGTTATTCTCATACTCCTCCTCTCTGGAGTCATTCTTGTGTTGCCTCATTGACATTGTAGATCTAGAGTAGGTGTTTGAATGGTCTGCTAGTAGTTCATCTGTTTCCTACTAAAATGTATTTGCATAATGAAGAGGAGAATCAACAGCAACTATGGACTGAAGCAAGGAATGACAAAAATTCCATGTGTACATTTTTTTACGATCAGTTTCCTCACTTAACAAATTATTAAAAAGTGTAATTAAAAGAAACAGTAATGTAACAGAATGGTACACATGTCTCTGTGTCATGGTTTTGCAGGCATCACAATTCAAGTATGTACATTTGATTAGTGAAAATTTGGAAATCTTTGTACTTCTGTCAGTTACGTATAAGTTTGTGAAAAATGAAAGATTCTTGTTTTAATTGCATTTTACAAGACATTTTGTAGAAATGTTTGTGTTTTAAGTGATACTCATTTTTATTACATTGTGTTTCATTCTAAAATGCAAAACTTTTAACCATTTTCATGTTAAAATATTATATGAATTCTTGCCATTGGATGTAAGTTTTTTGGATGAATCTGTGTTTGTGTTTAAACTGAACATTCTTTACAAATATGTTTAAAAATGTAATAATCTGAGGTGTTTTGTATGTCAGGGTCAGTTGTAGCCTCTGTGTCCTGGGACCCAGTGCAGCAGTGTGTGTTGTTGGAGGAGGTGTTGAGGGAGGACGTGGTCTATGGCTTCTACAACCACAGTCTACAGCACACAGGCTGGGGAGTCCTGGAACTGCGTGCGGGCTATGGAAACAGCCAATACAGCGATCAAATGACCTACTTTCTGGCTGGATACCTTGAGGGCTACCTCACTGCTCCGTGAGAATCAATCTAATGCATTCTTTTTTTTATTTTTACATTAAATGTATTTATAATTAATTAATTATTATTATTATTATTATTTATTTTTATTTTTATTATTATTTTTAATATTGACTTTTTTATTGTCTATGCTTTGTAAGGTGACCTTGGGTTTTAGAAAGGCGCCCACAAATAAAATGCATTATTATTATTATTATTATAACATACATCTTTCCAGAGCTGTGTAGGTACCTGCTTACTCAGTTGCTTACTCAGTGTTTCAAGTGAAATGAAGGGCGTTCATAAAGGGTTTATCTCCCTTTTACAGCAGTAACCATCACTGATCTAATGTAAATACGTTACATTAAATGTTGGAACATTGCTGTGAGGATATGATTGCATTCAGCCACAAGAGCTGTTGAAAGAAGGTACTGGTGTTGGATGGTATGTCTGGATCACAAACTCCATTCCAGCTCATCCCAATGAAAACTGTTCCACTGCTCTACAGCGTACTACCAGGGTGGGGTGGGGGTGTTTATACCCCTCAAGGTTTGACACGACATTGTCAATAATGACCTGGTGCTACAGAGATTCCCACTATATTAGCAATGCTTTTCTATGCACATTGTAAAAGTCTTAAGTATGTAGTTAAATGCATTGTCAGTAATAAGCGCACCTTTAAATGACTGAGATGAGTAATACAGAGTGTCTGGAAACTTCTGGACATATATTCAGTGCACGAACATAGTTTTATGACATACTGTAACGTCAGTGAAACACCTCTAAATCATCCCATGTTTAAGCTTTACTTTACTTGAGCATGGAATCATAACATTTTTTTCTTCTGGGCCTGGATATATTTCTATTTAAAACACAGTATGTGGGAGTGACAATGAGCTAGATGAGTGGTTTTACTCAGTGATAGTTGGGACTGGTCTTTTATTTCACTGTCTAATTCTTGCTTAATACTATGAGCAGGAACATGAACCAACAAAGATACGTTTTGATTTCAGGATCATTTTAAAGCAGGACTTTTGTTCATAATAGTGCTTGACATTGATTAATCCATATTCATGCATTTCTGACTCTTTGACACCTCACCACAAAACTCAACTCAACTCAGACACCTAATGGTCTGATAACCCAACAGAACACTTTGTTATCTGAATCACATCAAATGGTCATCAGTATCAAAGATGTCCCTATCGTCATCCTTAGATAAGGCTTCTCAATCTTCTATGGAACCCAGACTTCTGACACCTCAACCAAGGATAACAGCTGGTTGAAACTGGTTCTGTGGATGGCAAATCCCCCAGCCTACACTAGTATAAAGACTCAGTATCAAAAACTATTGTTGTTCTCAGATTTTTCCAAACACCTGGTTGGAACTGTGCTCCATTCTTCTCCTGCTTAACCAACTCTTTGGGGCCTTTAGAAGGAGAATGTCACTCTTTCTACAACCTTAACTTTTAGGCTTTTTTTCTCTCTTGCGCTCTGCCTCTAATAAATCTTTAATATTATTTTGGTGATCCAGCGTCTCTCTAAAGAAACATTGCCACATTTGCCTCATTTAAGTAACAAACCCTTTTTCCACTGACAGACAGATGAGCAGCCACTACTTCAACATGTACTCCCACTTAATAAAGGATGAAAAAGTTCTCAGTCCCCTAAAGACTTTTTTGAGGTCAGTAAAAGTCAGTTGTCCAGTTCATAATTAGTACTTCTGACCCTGTAAATCAGAATACCTGTGTGATTAAAGTGAGTAACCTGTATTGCAGTGATAACATGTAGTTCAAGGTAGTAATCAGCCATTTTCTTCTTCATTCTTAACTTGTAAGACCATATTTGTTTATCTGACCAGTGATTTGACATAATAAAGTACTTACTTTCAGTAATGGAACACTGAGTTTTATTCAATTAGGCGTCTCTCTTTTAAAGCAATTTCCCCCAATAAATTTTTTTTCTGATTCTTATTTTGATTTTCCATTTCCCAGTGAGCAAGACTCTTGGACACGTGAGCAGGTGAAATTAAATGAGAAGAATAACCCACTTTGGCATCAAATAGGCCTTATAGTGGCTCAGTTGGATGGACTTCATGCTGGGGCTGCACACTGGGCAAAACGCAGACAGAAACAGGTCAGTGTACTTTAGTTTTAAACACTCAAATTGAGGGTTCAGTCAAAGAACAGATTAAAATAGTTCCATTAATTATTCCAAAAGTAGTCAATCAGCCCAAACATGCCTAGTATACAAGGCTTGCCTCTTAAGTTTTGCACTGGAGATATAAGGCTAAAGCACCTAACATGTAAAGGAAGCTTATACCCCACTGAACACTCAAAGTGATGTAACATGGAGGGCATTACATCTGTCCAAATGATTCAGATTAGGCATCACTAGCCTGGCTTTGTACTTCCTGGCTCTCTTCCATCCGGATTTCTGCATCTAAGTCTCTATGTCATTTGTGTTTATTGTTGCCTAAGGACTTGTAAGACATGCCTACAGTGTATTGATACAGAAGGGAAACCTGGCCATGACCTTGAAGATGTTCTAGTGTTGTATTTTCAAAAGCCATTTTAAGTGCTGTTGAACTGTAAATCCTAATTAGGATAATTCAGTAGGAAATTCAGTAATTTCTTGAATATTTTTTCCCTTTTATACACAAGCCTCTATCGTTGTTTGCGGTTCAGTTCCTCAATGCTATCGGGGACCTACTGGACCTAATCCCTGTTCTCAGAAGTCGTTCCAGCAACTCCTCTCATTCCTTCAGAATGCCAGGCATGGGCCACTGCTCCGCCCTCATTAAGGTTTGAGCTAAAGTGTCTCCCCTGCAATCATTACTTGGTTTACTAGTGAGAAGCCAGTCTGTCTTGCTCTCATGCAAAAACGGTTTTAGTGTCTTTGTTATATCCACTAACTCACAGTCTGAGCATGATTTTTCCTTTCTCTTCATTCTCAGATGTTGCCTGGCTATGAGAATCTGTTGTTTGCTCACTCCAGCTGGTATAACTATGCTGCCAGCATGCGAATCTACAAACACTGGGACATTAAACAGAGCAACAGTCCCAGCGTCACTGGCAGGATGTCCTTCAGTAGCTACCCTGGTACTGGACTATAGCTTTATTATATCTTATATATATTATAGCTGTCAGATATTAGAGAAAAGAGCAGGAGAAATTTGATAATATTTTTTTTATATAAAACAATACAATAAATCTAGATATTTTCATTCTGTAACATACACTTCTGTGCTACCAATAAGCCTGACAGTGGCGTGAATAAATAGATGGTTCAGATAGAAGGCATACTTGTAAAAAAAAAATACTTTTTAAAACAAAATTAATTAAACACAGTATTTCATCCTGATAAAAATGTCCAACATAAAAACGAATAAAGGAAATATTAGTGAAAATAATGAGATTTTAGAATACTGTCAGTTTTATTTTTAACCACAGTAAAAATAAATTCAATATATTTTTATTTTAATGACATCTACAGCATTAAAACAAATATACCTGTAAATGATTCAAAATGGAGTTATTGATTAAAAGTCTAGGCACCCTTGTTAAATCATGCTTTAATTGTTGATTTAACAGAAACCTCTGCTTAGAACATCAATAAAATGATTGTAAATATAATATAATTTTATTTTAATATTATAATGTTTCACTGAATACTATATATATGGTATTGACAAAATTAAACATAAATATGCACCCTCTCTATCAGTACTTAATAATTCCCCCTTTGGCTGACATCACAACCTCCAAATGTTTCTTGTAGCCAGCAAACAGACTTTCTCTCAGCTTTTCCTTGCAGGTCATATTGTATGAACAGCATGTTTCAGATGTTAGATGTACTGTATTCAGTAATCCTGCAGTCTGCAGTGGTGAACTCCACTTCAAAACCTTAATTTTTTCTGTTTTGTTTTTTTCCAATGTACATTTGGAATCAATGTCTTGTTATAATATGCATCCTCGTTTTCTTTCTTCTTTTTCTCCTTCTTCTCCTCTTCCTCCTTCTTCTTCTTCTCCTCCATCTTCTTCTACTCTTTCTTCTTCTCCTTCTTCTTTCCTTCTTCCAGAAGTTGATGATATTTAGCAGAATTTTTATTTTCTTTCTGTCGCCACAGTATTTCCAATGCCGTTGTCTGCCACACAACTCCAAAACATGACCAATGCTTGGACAACTTATTTTTCTTTGTTTTTCTCCAAAATACCTTTGGTTATTATGGATTTCAGTTTTTGTGTCATTATACCACAGCTTATGTTATCAAAGTAGCTTCATGGTAACACTTCCGTCTCAGTGATCTTTGTGTGCAACACCACTGTATTATGGTCCTAGTACAATAATATCCCTTTGCCTTCTTGTATGTCCTTTGAAGTGATGTGTCAGCTATCAACAAAAATCACATTAATTTATGGTTGCCCAACTTACAGAAACAGGATTTATCTGTTTAAATATCTGTGTCATAGCTGTGAAGTTTCTCTGATGATGCTATGGTAATTCAATTGCTGGGTATGTAGCTTCTATTTGAACCTACATTGGTCAGCCACAACATTTAAACCAATGACATTTAAACCAATGACACCAAAAACATTAGTTACCTGACAATGCCACTGGTCAAAGGGTGAAATATATTAGACAGTGAACTTGAAGTTGCTGTATTGGAAGTAGGAAAAATGGACAAGATGAAGTAGGCCTGAACTGATTAATCATAATGGCTCCTGCCACAGTGGAAACAAAATTGTTCAGGACTGGTTTGAGGAACATGCCAAGAAGTTTAATATATTGATTTGTTTGATGTATACAAGCCACACCTTGTAGCTTGCAGGACGTAAATGATCATCTGCTAACATCTAGGTGCCATAAAGCACAGCACACCTTGGTCTTTTGGAGTCCATGCCATCAGTTCAGATCTGGTGATCTGGTGTTTTGACAACATGAGGAAGGCCTGCACAATATTATGCATATGGTTTCAATGTTATGGCTGATTGGTGTAATTAACTACATAAAAATCCATATTATTATACAGTGGAGGAAATAATAATTTGACCCCTTGCTGATTTTGTACGTTTGCCCACTGACAAAGAAATGAACTGTCTATAATTTTAATTTAATTTTAATGGTAGGTTTATTTTAACAGTGAGAGAAAGAAAATCCAGAAAATCCCATTATATAAAATATATAAATTGATTTGCATTTCATTGAGTGAAATAAGTATTTGATTTCTGGCTCCCAAAGACTAGGTAGAACTCTTCACCCACATTAAAAACACCTGTCTCACCTGTATAAAAGACACCTGTCCACAGACTCAATCAATCAATCAATCAGACTCTGACCTCTTCACCATGGGGAAGACCAAAGAGCTGTCCAATGATGTCAGGGACAAGATTGTAGCCCTGCAGAAGGCTGGAATGGGCTACAAAACCATAAGCAAGAAACTGGGTGAGAAGGAGATAACTGTTGGTGCAATTGTTTGAAAATGGAAGAAACACAAGATCTTACCTTGTGGGGTGAGGATGATCATAAGAAAGGTGAGGGACAAGCCTAAAACTACACAGGAGGAGCTTGTCAGTGATCTCAAGGCAGCTGGGACCACAGTCACCAAGAAAACCATTGGGAACGCACTACGCCATAATGGACAAAAATCCGGCAGTGCCTTCAAAGTCCCCCTGCTCAAGAAGGCACATGTGAAGGCCTGTCTGAAGTTTGCCACTGAACATCTGAATGATTCAGAGAGTGCTTGGGAGAAAATTCTGTGGTCAGATTAGACCAAAATTGAGCTTTCTGGCCTTAACGCAGGAAGGAAAGGCTTGGAGGAAGGCAAATGCTGAACAAACCTCCTTCCCTCTGCCAGGACACTGGATGGGTCTTCCAGCACAACAATGACCCAAAGCATACAGCCAAGGTAACAAAGGAGTGGCTCAAGAAGAAGCACATTAAGGTCATGGAGTGTCCTAGGCAGTCTTCAGACCTTTCATCCCATAGAAAACCTGAGGAGGGAACTGAAGCTTTGAATTTCTTTTCAAACCTGGTCATCAAATACCCGATTTCAAATCAAATACTTATTTCACTCAATGAAATGCAACTCAGTGTGATTTTCTAGATTTTCTTTTTTATATTATCTCACTGTTAAAATACACCTACCATTAAAATTATAGGTAAGGTTCATTTCTGTCAGTGGGCAAACTTAAAAATCAGCAAGGGGTCAAATGATTATTTCCTCCACTGCACCTGTGTATGTGTGTGTGTATGTGTGCTTGCAAATTATATTTACATGAAATTAGCTTTAGAAAATTGTATCATCTGCTAATTGCCAACTGTTGATTTGCTAACAGGACTGCTCTCATCTTTGGATGACTTTTATCTGCTGGCTAATGGACTGCTTATTACTCAGACCACAAACAGTGTGTTCAACACCTCTCTGTTCTCTCTGGTAACCCCAGAGGCCCTGCTAGCCTGGCAGAGAGTACGTCTAGCACACACACTGGCTCACACAGGGGAGGAATGGGCCCAGGTGTTTTCCAAGTACAACTCTGGTAAGACAAAAAAACCTTTTAACTGCCAGAATGTTTTGATATTAATATTTAACATGTTGTTCAACATAAAACGTACCTGTGCTGAAATTTTACAAAGTAGACATGACACTGATTTGTCTTTTATACAGTATTGCATTGGAGATTATGTCCTGTCTCTTAGGCACATACAACAACCAGTACATGGTGGTGGACCTGAACAGGGTGTTGCTAGGCAGGAGGATTAAGGCTGGTGCTCTGACTGTGGTGGAGCAGGTCCCTGGGCTTGTGGTGTACTCGGACCAGACACAGGCACTACGGCATGGTAGAGAAACACCTATAACTTATGCTTAGATCAAATCAAGAGTCAAGTGTTATGTGACATGTGTAAAGATTTTACCTTAATTGCACTGAGTCTGCCATATTTGTTGCCTCAAGTTTGTTTATTTAGGCTTGTACTGAAGTTACAGGGCTATTCTAGCTAACAAGTAATAAAAGCTTGTATATTTAATAAAAAGCTGATCTGCATGTCTAAATCATCAAATACTGAGTTTGTCTTTGTGTTAAGGAAATTTTATGCTGTTCCTCATCACATTTGGAGAAAAACCTTGCTTGCATTCACCCCCCACAGTTAGTATTGTGTAATTGGGGGAGTCCTACTGTAGCTAGCAAAACTGGACAAGACTAAATCAGGGAGACAATTGGGAAGACATTAAAAAATATGTCATACAATGTCTTGAGATTACTACAAACTTAATACAAGTTTGGACAATGCGTACGCAGCTACTATAAATCTTCCATTACTGGTTAGGTTAATTTTCTGTTTAGCGCCATCATGAATTAGATATAAACTTCAGACATCAAAGCTGGCCTTGCTAATTGACAAATTAAAATTTGTATTAATTACATTTTCGGGAAACCATTAATCTACTAACCTAAAATATATAATTGCGCATCATAACTAAGGTCACTTACCAGATTCAAGCCACCATTTTCTCTCAACAGGCTACTGGTCATCGTACAATATTCCCTTCCACTCCGATATCTACAATTTAAGTGGTTATGAAGTGATGTGGCAAAAATACAGAGATGACTTCTCCTATGACCTCTGCCCTCGGGCTAAAATCTTTCGCAGGGACCAAGCCAAAGTCACTGACCTGTCCTCCTTGAAGTACATTATGAGATATAATGGTGAGTATTGCTCCTCTGATGTTGGCCTTCATGTTATGTTTAATAAAGGTGTTAAGAAAGCTTTGTGTGGACTGGCAGGCTTTCTAATTGAATAATGAGTTTGCAGGTTTGATAGGAAGTGTTTTCATAGATTACAAGAATGATCCATACTCCAAGAAACACCCGTGTAAGACAATCTGCTGCCGAAATGACCTAAGGCTCAGGCGCCCCTATCCAGGAGGATGTTATGACACTAAGGTACAAGAAGCTCATTAATATAAGAAACATCTAGTTAACATGTTTAGATGTGTGCAAATATTCACCTGGTTATTCTTTCAGGTCACCAATTATCACATGGGCAAAAAGCTTGTGGCTGAGGTTGTTAATGGACCCACTACTCAAAATGGCTTGCCGCTTTTCAGCTGGATCAATTTCAACCAGACTGCACATGATGGACTTCCTCTAACTTACAACTTCTCCTTTGTTACAATGCAGCCCTCACTTTTTGCTCCCTAAGGTACCAATACTTGACTCACCCTTCAAAGAGAGAGAGAGAGAGAGAGAGAGAGATAATGAGAGAATGCTAGGAACAGAGCTTGTAATTGTAGGCATCTACTGATAGCTTGGTAGCTAGTTAGCTATGGTTATAAGAAAAGGATCAAGGTGCAGGTGGCGCTATAGGAGGTGGAGTAAGAGTTATCTAGACAAGAGACTAGATTAGACAAGAGAGTTCCACTGCCTCAGCTATCAGGCTGGTGAAGCTAGTCTTAGTGGTCAGCAAACATGTTTGTCACTACTGCTGAAAATAAACATAAAATTGAATGAAAACTCATGTTGCGCTTGTGTTGTTTGACTTCATGCTGTGAAATGTCTACACAAGCTATATCTGCTGGTCTAAACCCCCCAATGATTCAAGGTTCGTCTTTATTTACTAAGCAGTAAATTAAAATCAAAACCCACACCCTCAGCTACTAAGTTTATCAAATATTTTTTTTTATTCCTCATCTGTTTTCAGAGCTGTATTTAGGGATGTGTTATTTAGAGACTGTGACATGTGAACTTGGGAGCTACCAAATACATTTACATTTACATTTACATTTACATTTACATTTATTTATTTGGCTGACGCTTTTGTCCAAAGCGACTTCCATGTTCAGGAAACAATCAAGCATAAATTCAGACATGACAATACTGATGTGCGAGTTACAGGGAGTTCAATACAATCTT
>JBBIGC010136805.1:0-22234 GCA_037576955.1 Lepidarchus adonis
TCACATCCAAACAGCAGCTCTGGGAGGCTATTCTGACATCCTGCAAAGAAATTTAAGCAGAAACTCTCCAAAAACTTCCAAGTTCAATGGCTGCAAGAATTGTGCAGCTGCTTTTCAATAAGGATCCTATGTTAATATATAACTTGGACTTTTAAGATGTTTTTGATTTAAATAGGTTTTGATTTCAGTAAATGATCCAATGCTGTAAATTTAACAAATGACAAATTTTCAGTTCTTTACAACCTAGAAAATGTTTTGTAACTGTTTTGCATAATTTGGAACTTTTTTTTTGTTAAGTTTTTCATTTTTGAAACACCATACCATACCACTTTTTTTATATAGCACTTAAAACAGCCAATGGCTGACCAAAGTGCTGTACAGCATATAAGAAAAAACAATAAGAGTAACAATAAAAGTAGATAAAACACAAGAGACCTAAGACAGACAAAAATAAAGTGACTGTTTTTTTCGAACGCTAGTGAATAAAAATGAGCTTGCCTCACATGCAGTGGTAATTTGTTCCAAAGTTTTGGTGCAATTACTGCGAACGCTCCATCACCCTTTAGTTTCCGATTTGCCTTCGGTTCTACAAGAAGCAACTGATCTGCTGATCTCCGTGATCTGGTCGGAACATGGGTGCAGTAAATCTGCTAAATAAGGCACTTATATACAAATAAAAGAATTTTAAAGTGTACTCGAAAATGAACAGGAAGCCAGTGGAGTGAGGCTAAAACAGGTGAGATGTGTTCACGCATACTGGTGCCAGTTAAAAAACGAGCAGTGGCGTTTTGTACCTGCTGTAGCCGTGTAATTGAAGACTGACTAATCCCAACCAGCAGTGCATTACAATAATCCAGGCGTGAAGTTACAAACGCATGTATCACAGTTTCTAAGGTTTTTTTGGACAAGAAAGGCTTGATCTTAGACAACCTCCTCATTTGAAAGAAACAAGATCTAATTATTGAGTTTACATGAGCATCGAGTTTTAATACAAGATCCATTTTTACACCCAGATTTGATTTCTCATACTGTGCCAGGGAAGCAAGATCAACAAAAGAAAAGTTACTGGCACTACTAGGTTTGAAAATCAAAGACCTCTGTCTTTTATTAAAACTCAAGAAATTAAAAGCCATCAAACACCTAATTTCTGCAAGGCAGTCAATTAAAGGCTGGACAGAGCTTGAGTCTCTCTGTCTCTGTCTGACTTGGCAGTCATCTGCATAACGGTGAAATAAAATACCTTGCTTGCGAAAAATAGCTCCAAGGGGTAAGAGATAATAAAGAGGAGTGGTCCCAAAATAGACCCTTGTGGGACCCCCCCATGGTAGAGCTGCAGTAGTGGAAGTACAATTGTCAATATTCACACAACGTTCTGTCTGACAAATAGGAGCTAAACAAGTGTAGTGCTGAGACAGTAATGCCCACACATTCTTCCAAACGAGAGATTAAAATCTTGTGATCCAACGTGTCAGAAGCCGCTGTCAAGTCTAAGTGAACGAGTACCACACAATCACCAGCATCAGTTGCTAAGAAAATATAATTAAAAACTCTGTGCTGAAAGACTGAAAGACCTCTAGCAGAGAATGACTATCCAGGTAGGACTTCAGTTGCTTGTGGACAACTTTTTCTAACAGCTTCGACATAAATGGAAGATTGGTAACAGGTTGAAAATGATCAAACACTGACCCACAAGGACTAAAATCAGATGAGTCATAGGTAAAAGGCAAAATAAGGGCACTAGTACTCACAACCTTTTCTAAAAAATAAACAAGAAATTCTTCATTGTTTGTCAGAGGCTTCCATTAGTGGATGTTTAGCAGCACCAAGGAGATTAAGTGTAGAAAAAAGAACTCGTGGATTTTGAGAGTTGGAGATAATGGAGTAAAAACGTGACCTAGCAGCTTTTACAGCTTTCTGATAGCCACGCCAACTCTCTCTCAACATTTCAATTGATACATGTGCTGTAGTCTCTTTTTTCCACTTTCGTTCAGCTTTCTGCCTCATAGCACGCATATGGTAATTTATCCACGGCTCAGTTCCGGGTTTTAGATGTCTTCTCTTAGCCGGGGCTACCTGGTCCAGAGCCAATTTGCAAGTTTTGTTAAACATAAGAACAAGAACAAGTTCCTCTGTGTTGAAAGACACTGAAGGCTCCATGTTCACTTCATTGATAAAAACAGTAGAGAACTGAGAAGCAGTGGCTGGTCTAAAACAGCGACTACATCTCGTAGAGGCAAAGCGTTTTTAGCCATTTGTCCAGGAGGTATAAAATTAAATGAGACAGTCATATTATCAGAAAAGGCTGCTTCACAGATTTCCAAGTTAAAAATGGATAAGCCAGAAGATAAAACTAAATCCAGTGTATGCCCACGTTCCTGGGTGGGCCCACTTATCATTGGGAGGTTTGTTCAGTAACATCACAGTTCTACTCTTATGGTTGATGACTGTCATTTGCATCAACTATATTTAGGAAAATCAGAAAAACATTTGCATAATTTGGAACACTGTATTCATAGTCTTGTAATAAACCACAGTTTTAAATCATCATTGTCCTGTAATGGTATTTTTGAACAATTCTGTCTAACATACCAATCTTAATTCACTTGTTGTCATCTACCAAATAATTTTAAGAATATATATTTTGAACCCTGTTCATTCTCGCTGAGGCCTTTGCTCTTTTTTGGGGCAGTGGTGGCCTAGTGGTTAGGACTATGCCTCTGAGATCTGAAGGGTCACCACTGAGGTACACTTGAGCAAGGTACCGTCCCCACTTCACTGCTCCCTGGGTGCTGTTGATGGCTGCCCGCTGCTCCACGTATGATGGGTTAAATGCAGAGGACAAATTTTGTTGTGGTGTTTTCACAATGATCGGAAAATCACTAATATAAAATATAAATATAGTAAAAGGCTAATTTGTCACTGGAATCCAGACTACAGTTGTTGCTGGAAAGACTGGCATTGTATTTTGGGCTAACTTTCCCTAACCTAGCACTGACAGACTCCCAAATCTGTCATTAATTTTTGTCTTATAGATTAATGATATTTATTTTATATTTTCAGCAAGATCTGTCAATTGGATTTGAGTTGGGTTGCCTTCCTTTTTCTGAGGTTACATTCAAAATGTCTTTATTTATTTAAATGAACTGTAATACATATACATATTTTGGAAGGTTTTTGATTTATACTTTGCATTACCACATGTGAATGTGGGTGAAAAACACAGTATAACAGATGGGCCCTGATCTTGGTAAACAAATTTACACAGCATTAAGCCTGTACAAATTGGTGTTGACCACTACACAATAACCACAAGAACCTATACATGGAGTTGCTGCATATGCTAATTATATTTTAATGAAAAGCTAAAGTTTTGTTGTTTTTTTGTACTTGCTAGAATAAAGGAAAAGCAGGTGCCAAGGTAAGTTTAGGCCTTATCAATAGTATTAAGTTTGCACAGCACCATCTCCACTTTCAAAGAAGGGTGATAAATGCCTGCCTGCATACAACCAATATTTATCCTCTTCTACTTAGTGACTATTGATAGCATCCTCATTTGCTGCATCATTGTATGGTTCAGCAATTGTATGTCACAAAGCAACAATATAATCTACACCCTAAAAGTAAAATAGTTTGAAGATGTGTATGTTTTCATAAGTTTACAATTAATCATACAGGGAGGCAAAGAAGTATGTGGCAGCAACTGATTCTGCAAGTTGTCCCACTTAAAGAGTTTATACTGATAACATACTGAAGTTAAAACAGGTGCTATTACTACAGGTAATGAGTATAGAGGATAGAGGAGCTTCTTATAGAAGAAGTAACAGGTCTGTGAGGGACAGAATTCCTGCTTGTTTGTAGGTGATAATACTGATTTTCTGTACCATTATACAAAAATTTATTTTTAAAAGTCCTACAATATGATTTCTTGGATTTATTTTACATTCTGTGTCTCACAGTTGAAGTGAACCTATGATGAACATTCCAGACTTTTTAAGTGGGACAACTTGCAGATTTTTTTTGCCCCACTGTAATTGTAAATAGAGAAACTATTTTGATGTGATGTGAACAGAATGTAAAGAAGATTTTTATAGCTATACAATTTCATCTTTGCTTACTGTCCAGCACTCAGTACAGATGGTGTACAAGGCATTATGAAAAATATCTGATTTTTGGAGAAAGTACTGCCATGATCTCTGCTAGTAATATTTAAAGAAATAGGTAATACTTATAACTCAACAAAATTCCAGTGGTTGTTGTTTACATTGACAAATGAGAGCACCATCGTAGTAGCTAGAGTCCACCTGTGAAATCATAAACATGTTATATAATAGAAAAATAAACTTCATTATCACTAGAATAATAATATTTAATACATTTAATTGTAATATAATTTTTTTTTAAATAATTTGTTTACAGTACTTACTTTAAAAAAAAAAAAAAAAAAAAAACCTTGGCAGGCCACCTGTTCTCTTGTCCCATGCATAATTACTCCAGTCAGGTAGTGGTTCAGATGGAATAGGTTGTGCTTTTTTTGTTCATTTAGAATGGCTTGAATGTAGCACTCCATTGTCAAAAAAAGTTTTGATTTTTATCATAAATGTCATTAAAAAAAGCAGTCATTTCCAGTTTCTTAAAACTAATCAAATGTAAAATATAAATGTAAAATAAGAGGTGATGTAATTACAACAAAATTGAGAATTTTTGTGCAATTCATTGGTTATAATTAGCCATTAGTATAATTTAACATTATCAGCATCCATTCGCCTTTCTAAACAACACAATATTTTATTCTTATAAATTAGAATTCAATTGCTTCAATATACTAAATAACTTAATTACAAAAAGCATTAATATGCAGGAAATTTTAATTAACTGATTAACATGTTTATTTCCCTTAAAACGGAACCTTATGAACTTACTTCCCCATTTAACATCTTATGAGGATGTAGTGACGCAGTCTGTATGCCTTAATGTGCTTGTGTATTTGTTGTCATGGGCTCGTACTATTGTAACAACCACTTCAGTGTTTGCTGTTGTCCAGTGTCTTCACCTTTTAATTATTTTAAATAGTGAATGAACAAACATTATAACTTATATATTTAAGTCAATGATTTAAAAAAAAATGTATTTGTCATTAGATTACATTAGACATACCTGGGCCTTATGGGTTTTTTTTTCCTCCTCTTTTGATGCGCTGTTTTATTTTTGTGGGGTTTTTTTTTTGGTTTTCATCTGACCTCTTAGCCCAGCCCAGATTTGCAATGCATTTAGGTTGGATAGGTCTGATGTCATCTGGAAGGTTGTGATTCATTATATTCTCAGTGTACCTTGCTCTCAAAGCTGAAAACATTTTTTATGAATTTTGCGGGTCTGAGATTTTCTTTCTTCTGTAGAATGGAATGTTTTACAATCCCAAACCACTTCTCTACATGGCAGTTTGTGTCTCCTAGTTTGTTCTGAGTCATATAGTTCTCCTTTGTCATCTTTGTATGATGCATCTTTTCAGGTCTCCCAGCATTACACCACTCAAGAATAAAAATTCCTAGATAGTTTGTACACTGTGAGTGAGTACTTTTAGGAAGTCAAGACTGGTCCTGGTTGTAGTATTAAGTTGCGTTGACAGGAGAACAATGCAGAAGTGCTTGAAAATGTTACATGCAACCTCTAGTTTGACAGTGTTCTGAAGTCTTGCAAACACACAGGTTGCAAATTCTTTTAGTCCCTTGTCCTCAGTCTTCCTTCCAATGCCACACGCAACTGCTTTGATTATATGAGCAGCAGACAGATGCAAAACTGTGAACTGCTTAATGTCAGACCAGGTATTGTGTTTTTTGACAGTTGCGTATGTCCTCTCCAAGTAAACAGAAATACTTTCTTTGTTAAAGGCCAAAAGTACAGCCTGCATCAAAGCTCAGCTGTAATTGGTTTCTACTTTATGAACCCTGAGACTAGTGTACTTAAAGTTTTAACAGAAACTGCGTCAGCCAGAATGTAATTGGTGGTACCGAGTGCTCATTTGTAAGCATTTCACAAACTGGAAGTGGGGGCATCTCTTCCTTTCCCAGGCAAAGTAAAGGAGTAGTAGAGAACTCTGTCTCTGTTCTGGCACTTTGGAGACAACACCTCCTGTTGCATCAAGGTATAGACAGACAGGCATATTCCTACAGAGCTTCTGAACCAAAATACTTATGCCTGTCTCTGTGTAAAGGTGAGTGCCAAAGGGGTTAAATTGTAAATGCTGAACGTATCCAGGTAAGTCATAAAAGTTGCTATTGCACTCCATTATGCTTTGTGTAAGGTACAATTACATTACACTTCGGTCATAGTTATCTGCTCTTTTTTATTTCAGAGGCAATTACCTTCAGAATGTTTAAGATATTCTATGATGTTTCCAGACACCAATTCTTTAAATGGTGTCATGTAGCCGTCTGTAATACTCCTGACTAACACCAGCCACAACAATTTCACTTTGTGGCGTTGTCCACAAATCCTCCACCTGACAAACACAGCAAAACATTACTGAAAATCAGCCATTTGGCAGTAAACAATCACATAATCAGTTGTATGTACAGTAGCTACCATATTTTTGTAATGATGCAATTTTACTTTTGCTTTTAAATTTACTTTTACTAATGGGGAATATAATATGGAAATTACTTAAAATCTCAGATTACCAATCCCTCGGAAATCAAGAAAATCACTAAAAATACCTGTACAGATGTAACAGTTGTTGGCAGAGCTGGTACTTCCGACATGGGCTCTTTATTAACTGTTAATTGTGGTTCCTTGTCAGTCAGGATAAACACACACGCGCACACACATTTATACATAAATATATATTTATACCCTGTCTATTTTTTGCAAATAAAAGCTTGCCTTGGACACAAGGAAAAAAGGTTTGGAACCACTGATCCATACATGGATGGATGGATGGATGGATGGGTGGGCAGACAGACAGACAGATAAATACCTTTGTTTGAGTACTGTAGAAGTCTTGTCTTCTTTTTTTCACAGAGGATGTTGATCAATCTTTGAATCTTTAAACCTTTGAACACAACAGCAGCACTAAGCACAACTTCGTCAGCTCTCTTAATGTGGTGGCGCTTGTCATTAAGCCAAACACGTGCTTTGCAAGCTTGTAGTTTCTAGAAGCACTGCAAAAATTATGAAATAATAATGAGCAATGTTTAACACAGTTAACTATGGATATCTTTAATGAATAAACATTAACAAAAAGCAGGCAATACACTGTTTCTTGCATAAATCCTTTGCATTTTTCAAGACATGACTGAGACATCTGTGAAGAATGGGAATCTGAAAATGCATTTTTGTGGCTTTTCCTATGATAATCTCATGATCTCGCTGAGAAGATTGTCCAGGCTCGTCTTGCAAAAGGTCATGGCAACTGATTACATTAGTACCATGAATCCATCACACATTATGAACACAGGTCTTGTAGATTTCTGTCCAAACATCCTTTTATAATCAGTCATGAAGGCACCAAGAAAGTAGGTGACTGATTCTGTTGTGTGATCACAGGTCACAAATGTTGCTCTAGGCAGTGGTGCGCTGCCTTTCAAGGGGTTTTGAACAACTAGTTCGTAGACATAAAATGGTTTGTCTGCAGCATGTGACTTCTGGATGATACTCCCTGTTGCATTCAGATACAGAATGTCTTCTAAAGTAATTTTGTGGAAATTTTCAGTTGTTCTTTGTGACCACAGCATCACACCTTTTGGATAAATAATGACATTTTGTAGAATGTCACTTTCTGATCCAGATTTTCTTCTATCATTTGCAATCTTACAATTTCATTATCATGCTTTCTCTGTCTTTTCCGTTCCTGGTAAGAGATATTCTTTGACACACCAGGACTCTGCACCTGATCTCTACATCCAGATTCCCAAACTGGTTGCTCCATTTTGCTTAGTGTCCAGGCAGAGTGCTCGTGGCAGTGTGGTGTACAGAACATCCCCTAATTCCTTTCGGCCTTCTGCTCTGATGGGTCTGCTCCTGGTCATACTGCAACTCCTTGAAAAGTTATCGTTGCTTACAGGGAAGATTCATCTTCGACCACAACTTCAGGACAGGACAGTGCTGAAACCGGCAATATGCAAGACACTTAAAGTGGTCCCTTTCTTTTGGATCCCCTTGCCTGCACTGTATGGTACCTGAAAGCAAAGCTGCAGTAAGGATGAACGGACTGGATACCCTTAGCAATGATGTTTGTCCACTGAAGACCTTGAAATCTCCTTTTTTTTGCTCCTTTCTGAGTTTTTTCCAGTCATTTCTTGAAATGTAAAAAATGTTCTGCATTGTCCATGTCCGTCTGTTCACTAACTGTGCCTGATGTAAAAAATTTTACCATATAATCTTCGTCCTGTTAAAAAAGGAGATTGGAATTGTGATGGTCAAGGTTAAAAATGTACAATGTAATGCGTAAATTTTTATAATGGTGATTCTGGGACAGACCTGTATTATTAAATCTGCCTGATGGGATCCAACAGAGTCAGTCATCTTTGGATTCTGATTCATCAAAGTGCTGAATATGCACCTTCAGATGAAAGATATATATTAAAACAGTAATAAATTATTTATCTATTTCTGCATCCCAGAGTAATACTATATATACCTAGTAGGGGTGTAAAGGCACACGTCACGGTTTGGTACGGTTCACGATGCAACAAAAATTTCTAATGAATGAGGCTTGGTTTGTTTTCATTTATTCTAAATAAACATCAGTGTATTAACCAGTAAACACAGAAGTGTTACGCCAGTAGGTGGCACTATAGCACCACAGTACGACCCAAGTTTATACTTTTCTTTCGCTTTTTGGTCCTTCTATGATTCCTATTATTTCAATCACGTCTTCTCCATCCTGTATCCTCCGAAAGACATCATGTACCGAACCGTGACCTATGTACCGTTACAGCCCTATACATAGTTATTCAGGCTTTTATATTTTCTGTACACACCTTGTCCTCATTTTTTGTAAGTGGGATGTGCGCTCTCTGTTTCAGTGTCAGCACTCTGGTCTCCAGTGGTCTTTAAATCCACATAATTGAAATGTCAATTCATGAAATATTTTCCCATATTTACACAGCATGTATCTAAGAATGAAAATTCATAAGTCATCTTTTTAGAATATGTCTTGCATGAGCCAGAATGTTATTTTTGGAATGGAATGCTCATTGGTCGACACTGACAGTGGAGGTGTATTCTGACCAACCCCCAGGTAGAGTGAGAGCATAACAAAAAACTTTTTGTTTGACCTGGGACTTTGCAGACAACATTTCCTGTAGCATCGAGGTGTAAGGTCACAGGGATCTTCCTTCTTAGATGCTGGACAAGTATGTTAATTCCTGTCTCTGTATACATATGTATTCCAAATGGATCTACTTGTAAATGCTGTATGTAGCCCAGCATCTTGTGGGATGTGAAATCACATTCTTTTAGTATTTTTTGTGTTAGGTACATTTCCATGAACATGTCATCATGAAGTCGTTTTCCTTTGCTTATCTCTGATCTTATCATTTTCAGGACAGCTTTGTTGAGACAACGGTTTATATTTCCTGACATTTGTTCCTCTGCTGGCATTTTCTTTAATTTTCTGTAATACAGATGGCTGACTCCTTTGTATAGAGCTTTTTTGTGAGTAATTTTTCCAATTTGCTGCACAGAAATATTTACCTGACAACCACCTGTTGGCTCTCTTTTACTTTTTAACACACACCTTGCATTGCAGGAAGGGAATGTGCAGACTGCAGTAATGTTTAAGTAAGAGCTGTTAATTTTTCGACTGTAATGAGACTTCACATGCTGGCTTTTAAATGCAAGGGTACAACAGGGATTTTTTTCCCAGAAACTGTTGTACAGCACATGGGTCCATGGTTGCCTCAGTTTTGCACCATATCGTGGAACAATCTCTTTCTACTTCTTTTTATTCACTGTAATTGTAAATTTTTTTTCATGTCAATGGTAGCTTTCTCAAATATTCTTTTGTCAGGCTTTTCACTTGCTTACTGTTCATCATCAGCCTCTATTTGTGGCAAGTCATCATCTGGTTGTTGTGTATTGGCTATAACAACAACACTCTGTGGTGATAACTGTTCATCTTTTTCATTCGCCTCTTTGCTTCATCATCGTGCTTATCTTTTTGATGAACCAAGTCTCTTAAACCTTTTTGGTTTTGAGTCCATATGACCCACAACCAATGACGGTTTTTCTGATGATCTTTACCAAAAATGTCCAGAGTGAGTTCAGACCAGATATCAGAGGAATAACCTTTTTATATCTTTTAATATCTTTTTTTGCAATGTCAACACTTTTCATTGACTTGACCACAGCCTCAATTCCACCAGCAATTAGCCATAAGTCTTTCTTCAAACCTTTCTTTCCTTTCTTAAACCTCCTCATTTTCTTGATCCCTTTCGCCTCTTACACTGACAATGCTGATTGCAAATCTAGAATCACTTGTCAAAAAAGCTGAGTATATTTGCCTGGATATATTACATATACACTTTCACTTTCATAAATCTAAAGATGAAAAATGTAAACATTTCCTGACTGAGGTATTGCTTAAAAAAAGAAGTTGAAATGTCCCCCCCCACACACACACACAAAATAAATGGTGTAGTATGATCGTAATGAGACTGTAGAAGTGTGTAGTGATTTTGGTGGTAATACAATTGATAGGAGCAAAGTTATTGAATATTATTCCTAATAAAATAATTTTAATTTAAACAAAAATAAACATTTATTGTCAGAAATAGACACTAAGGTACATTTCACCAAACTAAAGGGGTGTATTATGGCCTTGATAACATTCCAAAAGCTTTTGGTGGCTCTTCACTCTTTGCAAGTGAAGTTATTGACATTATCCGTTTTCGTTTTGCACTTTGGATACGGTCCTTAAGCTTTCCTCTGCCAGCGGACTGCTCATAGGGAGCAATGTTATCCGTATTTCTTTAAATACATCTTGTTTGGACGAAAATCCGGCTGTAGCTCATTGTCTACCTTACCGCTATTGAATAGACCCGTATATTGTGTTGTAAGAACGTTTTGTTTAAGATTTATTGAGCCGCGAAATTCGAATCTGTTTCCAACTTTACTGAACTGCCCAGGCGGGTGGCGCGATGGCTAACGGATAAGCGTCATCAAAAAAACGAAATAGATAATGGATTGATGGATGTTAAACCTTTCGTATAATTAAGTATATTTAGTTATACATATTTATTTAGTTGTTGAAGATAAATTAAATTGTTTTACACTTACCCAACTTCTCTCTTTCCAGACATTTGTCAAATTAAAAATAGATGAATAAAATTAAACTGTACACAAAAGAAACGAACACCTAAAACTAAGTATAAAAATGCACAATATTCAGGATTAAGCATAAAGGCTTTAAGCACCTTGTTGGAAGGACAAAATCCGTTAGAAGAGCACAAAGTTATTCTAACTGCAAGTTACCTACAAAAGATGGCTGTTTACTTCCCCCCGTTAGCCCCGCCTCCCCCAAGCAAAATCAGGCCGGAATAATCAAACAAGGTGATCACCCGTTTATTTCGATCCATATATGAAATAATGTAAAATGTAAATATTATCTGTTGTCATATCGTCAGGTTTTCCCTTACTATCTCGCAACATGACAAACACTAATGTTACTAGATGTGAACAAATCTGGTATAATATTGAGATTATTTATTAATAAATGAGCCGACTCAGGTCTAAATTAGTATTGCACATTTCTTATTAAACAATTTTAAAGCTGATAATCGGCATAATTTTTTTCATACATTGTCATGCACCCGCTTGAAAATTACATTACATAAGGCAAGCCCCAAGGCAGTATAAGATGTACAAGCTTAATATTTATAAATTAAGTGCACAGCTAATTATTTAAACAACTAAATACAATGTTATATTGTAAATATTATATTGTATTTTCACTATGAGTTGGAAATGATGATGCACGGCTGTATGGTGTTTTCAAAATCAGGTGTTTAGGTCTGCACCCCCACAGACAGAGTTCATCATAAGGTCAATTAAATCCCAACACACTAAAGGTTGTGCGGTAGGTGACAAGACTTTCAAGATTCCCCTGAACTGTTTTGAGCCTCCCCCATCTTAGAGCTTCAAGATTCTTTATTTATCACATGTATAGTTATACAACTGCAAACAGCCAGTCAGGGTTTCTCCAAGACTAGTCACTCACGCTTAACTTTTATATTGCTTCTGTTGAAGGAATTGTAGGTTTGTATAGATAATGTCCATTAGGATAAATTCATCTCGTCATGGTTTATTTATTCATAGTTATTAGAACACACATTACAGTAATCACACAAGGTTATCTTGCTTGTGTAAAGTTGAATGTATGATTTTATACATTTTTAATTTAATACCTGCATATGACGTATGGGCATAGTGAGGTGAGCAGTGATAGTTTGGTGGCTTATTTCATTTCATATAAAATCTCTAAAATAAGTGAAGTGCTAATTTCATTTGACATATATATATATAATCAAATAAAAGAAACTTTCAGAAGAATGCACAAAATGCAGAAATAAAAAAATATATCTATTTTGAATTTAAATACAAGATAACAAATACACAATGACCATAAAAAACAACAAAACCAGTGGGTGGGGCACCACCAGATATAATAAAATGTTCTCTTTTAAAAACGTATACATTGCATAGAATTAAGGAAATCACAGAACAGCCTTTTGAAATAAAAATGCTATGTGCTAGTTGTATCATCAAATAAAGTGAGAAGTTTCAGGAATTGTCCATATGATGGCGCTTTGTTTAACTTCCTGAAACCCCGGGGCATCTAAGTTTCTTGTCGGAATCAACTTTGTTGCTTGCTGTGCTTGAGCTGAGTGCTCTTTCTTGGTAAATAAGAAGGACCTGATTTCTTAAAATGACATGTTTACAGATAAAGTGCTGTTTTTATTTTTTTAATTATTCCTAAATGCCACAGTAAAAAAAATCTCTATATCGGGTCCCATAGTATGATAGCTACTGAACTGACCTGCAGTGGTTTGGTGATGGCCTTATCTAATTTAGTGTGATGAACAAATGAATGCTACAAATGATGATTTTATTATTTTTTTTTAATTATTATTCCTAAATGCTTTAGTAAAAAACATTAGGTGGGAATAGTATGGTAGCTAGTGTTCTGTGGTGGTTTGGTGATGGCTTTATTTAATTTAAGCACTTTATTCGAGCTCAAAAATGAGACCTGTAAACAAATAAATGCTAAGTGCTGCTGTTCAATTTATTCATAAATGTCAAGTAAAGTTTCATACGAGGTCTGTCAGTAGAGTGATGTGGTGGTGATGGCTTTATTGAAATTAAGAATGTTATTGTCCTTCCAAAACAGTAGGACATGTAAAAACAAACATTTCAGTAAACTTATTTTATTTGTTGTACATTATAGCCTAGAACTGTATTCTAAATGTATGCGATACGCAATAATTACAACTTCCAGTCCCTCATTATAATCACAATTATGCCTAACTAGTTTATTTTCTGGACAGAGCCTGAAAAACACTTAACGCAAAGTTTCTCTTTAAGAGCGCGTGCCTTCTAATCGATACCGTAAACCTTCTAAAATATATGCACCAGCTGTTTAAGCGCGGTTGCCTTCACCGGGTTTTTCCGAAGAGCGGCTAGATTCACCTCAGTAAGGAGAAGCACGGGTCTCGCGTAAGGTTCAGGACTGCGCTAGTCACTCCTTATTCTTCTGAACACTAAAACATGACCGTTCGATGAATCCATACGAGTTTTAATGACTGAACACGAATCATGTTTCCCTTCAGATTTTTAAAGTCAAGCTGATCTTATTCACCGAATCAACGCGTGGTTTCTTCAAAATGGATGTAAACATTTATAAACTGCTGAAACGTTTTGCATTGTGGATTTTAGGTAAGTGAAATAATCTGCATGTTTTATTGTTCACACAGCTCCTGCTATACTGTCTAATGGTGAGTGAAATTAGGTTCTAACGAACATTTACATGTTCTCCGAAGAATCTAATTATAGCTTTACTGTCCCTTCACAATATAAACAATTCCCTGAAAATACATGTGTAGTATATCGCAAAACACACCACCCAGGGATCCAAAGCTCCCTTATATTTTCCTTCGTATTATGGAAATAATCAGCAGATGTTGCCCGAATATTAACTTGTGTATAACGTCAGTTTAGAGGAGAATCGCTGTGTGCATCATTGCGGTGAAGTTAGTTTATGTTGGGTAATCAAACACATTCGGGATAGATTCACTTAGGGACCGTCTACAAACTACAGTCTGAATAAATGCCATAACATATTTCCCCAACGATATGCCGCCTTACATTATAGGCCATTTCATTCTACGAAGCTGAAGTTGGCTACTTATTCGCGATTCTGGTTCCACCTTAAATGCTTGAGCAGTAACAGTAAGCCACCAGTAGGTGGCATGTGGAAATTATATTTTAAATCGACACATTAATCTTGGAAATAAAGCATAGGTGGTTTATACCTTTTATTGGCTTAAAATATGTTGATCAACTAACAAAAAGGCAGATATTTAAATGTTTAAATAATGCCATAAATGTAAATATATAACAAATACACTACATGCAAGATGAAATGCATTTCTAATGGCTAGTTCGTTTTAAAAATGTCTACTCAATCTGACATGACTGAGTGCAATAATACTGATTTGTGTGAAATTTTACTGCAGCATATTAAAATGACAGCCTCATAAACATGGTCTCATTACATATTTCAATGGGCCTAAATGCGATTTAAGTCCATTTCTGAGGACCTCTACTCTTTCACATGTAAACATCTAGAAATTCTGACATGACAGAATGAGAGTGAGTATGATGGAGTGACATAATACTAATTTATGTGAAATTTTACTGCAGCAATTTAAAATAATAATTTCCTAAACTTTGAGTCTGAAAATCATTTTGGAATAGTTTTTGCATATTTTGGGGGTTTTATCAGAAAGTTCTGCCCCCAATTTGAGATCAGAAGAATACAGCATAATACTGCCTTTAAATTGCCCACAAGCACAATTTTTATTTTAATTCACATTAGCATTCTTCAACCAAACAACAGCGGATATGTAAGCTTTTTATCGACAATTTCCTGTAAGATCAATTCCATGTCAAGTTTATCTTTACAAGTACAGTTGGGAAACAAAATGTCATCCCTTATGTCACTGTCAAGAATGTCATCAATGGAATTGTACTTGTCCACTGCTTCTTCTGCTTCTTGTGGGTTCATTGCTAGGAATCATGGTGGAAGGACAATCGAATAAAACAGTTTTGTTTTCATTCACCCACTGATTAATTGGCCTTATGTTTAATGAGCATTTTCTCCTATGTAAAAAAGACAGTTGGTTTTCTTTTCCACATAAATATTTAAACAATGTTTCACAAAGTAACTCTTAACCTAACTGCTTACCGTTGCTAAACTGTCATAGAAGTTCCTTACTGGATTGTCCTTTAGCAAAACCAAAGAAAAAAAGGATAAATTATTTCCTGTTAATAGACACTGTAATGCAAAGGTGTAGCATTGTGGTATTATGACTTCTAGTTCCTCATCATTTGCGTATTTGTTAAACCTTTTTAAACAGATTTTTAAGTTCTTGCTCCTGCAAATGAAAAATTTTTACCTTTTAAGAGTACAATGTGTCCTACACTACACTTTTCAGAAACAATATTCCAGAGTTTAGGTGTAGTTGTCATCACCAAAGCCGAGTTTTTTTTTGTTCCACCATCCCGCCATAATAATGCCACTGGCTTTCAATGAGGCGATGGAATGACACAAAATGCTTCTTCTCAAAGAGGTGGTAGGTTACTGCAACTGGAATGTAGCTGTGGATAGATCACAGGGGTTTTGCCTTTATAGCGTCTGCTAAATCGAATAATGTCCATAGACTCTTCCATGCATAAATGACAAAATCTTACCTCTCTCACAGAATCTTTATGGAGGAGGGCAGAGCTGCTGGCTGCATTACAGGGTTTTTGGTACTGAGCACTGTTGTGTCAATAGACAATAGCAGCAGAGGAGGTACTCCATTCACAAACAGCTGGCAACTGGCTCTTCTTCCCTGACAGACCTTATGGTCACTGAAGAAACAGGGGAAATGTGTTATACAATTTGTGTGTGTGTGTCTATAAAAAATATATGTATAAAAAAGGGAGCTCACCCTTTCCTGTTGCATGGCAGTGAAAAACTGATGCCCATATTGAGAAGTTATCACACCTATGATTAATAGTAAATATACAATTAATTTGGTTGTCTAAGCTATATTTATCTAGTGTCATGCACTACAATCCCAACAGTGTCAGTCATATGTACTCACACAACTGCAACAATCCCATCAAGCTTTGTGGTTTCAAGGAATGGACAATCGTCTGCATCACACTTTGAAATTCTTTCTGCTTTCTGTAGATATTCATCCTCAGATCCGAATGTATCCCAGAGCAGTTTTCCTTTTAAATCGGTCTAAAATTTGAAGCCATGGAATCTTGCCCTGTGACCATTCCTTAGATGTGAAATGTTTATGAACATCTAACAAAGACTTCAGCCATAGATCCTCCTTCTGAATCTTTTCAATTTCTTCCGTAATGGATGGGTTTTTTTTCATGCTCAAATTAAATATGTATAATAGATTGTCAATTGTGCATGTGTTGGTAAGTGTTATTGGATCACATCCCAGATTTCCATTCCCACCCCATGGTGGGCAGGTGTAGGCAATTGCTGTGACTGTGTGTACTTTTGGTGGGTTGTAGTATTTTGGTCTCCTTTTCTGTCATTTCTCTTCTTGGATGAGAGGTTGATTAAGAGAGGTGTCCTCTTTTTCATCTTCTACAACATTGTGATGAATTTTCATCATGGAAATACCAAGCATACGGCCTAAAATCAGTTCATACATAATTTGTAGAAAATCCCCAGGTCGCCTGTGATGTTTGTTCTTGAGCACAATTATTTTTACTGTGCGGAACCAGTTTTCTGCTTGAGTATTTGTGTCCCTTTTTTGTCCAAGATGTTTGAGTATAAGGCCTGTCCAAAGAGGCAAAGTCGCCAGGTAGGGTCTAAGTATGTCCACCATGTTTGGGCAGAAGTGGGGATTGGATGATATGGTAGATGAAAGTTTTCATTGCCTTCTGCAAATATTCCGCAAACAGTCGAGCAAATGGAGTCGTGTGTTATAGTTTTTGGCGTCTCATTTGATGCATAGATTTCCTCAATAACTATTTTTGTGCAGAATTCACATGAGGAGGAATGGATTGTGTTACAATAGCAATTTGCAACTCTTCCAGATCTCCATGTTTTTCTCTGAAAATACTGCACAGATGTCTGCCAACAAAGTCTCTCTCTCAGATAGTGTTGTTTCATTCTGCATTAGTGCCACAGCAAACAGCTGTTTTGTTGATTTGGGACATTGCAGTTTTGCAACTTTGTTGCACAGTAGCTTGATCATGTGTGCAGCATGTGTGCACGTTCCTGTCCTGTTTAGTGGCTGCTCCATACCAGACCGTGGTGGATGAGCACAGGAAAGACTCAATGACTGCTGTGTAAAACCGTGCACTGATAAATGCTGGCTCCCTCCAGCAAAGCAGAAGAGGAAGACCCAGTGGGACCCTATCTCCAGCAAAATGCAGAACAGTGAACAAAGTACACAGTGAGGTCAGGTTCAGCACAGGAAATCACTGGCTCAAGCTCATCCAGGTCAAAAAAGTGAACAGATGCCATGATGCTGCATGCACACGGAAGATACACCTTGATTAGATCACCATCAGAGCCCTTACAACTTGAACAAGCACCTCAATGTTTAGAATCGGTTCTCTCCTGTACCCTGCATAATGTAGCTTCCCTGAAACGAAAGAAAATCAGAGAAAATACATCTGCATTCAGTGCTGTGTGGCACTGTGCCTTGGATGCTTTGCCAACTTTCATGTTGCCTAGGACTGATAAACTGAGCATATACAGATGTTCATTTGGAGATGAAGATGTTCAGTGATGCAGTGACTGTCCGTTTTTGTTGCTGAAAACACAAGGAAAGTGTAATAACATGGTAACACCAGTCCTGCGCTGTATGGAGACTCACAAATGTTTGTTCTTTTTAGAGATGTTTTGAAACATTTACTTAGCTTACATGGAAGCTTTACAGTGGTGAGCACTGTTTATTTTCTTATTTAGCCCTAAACAACAGGGCAATAAATGTTAGTGTGAGAAAGTGTCTTAAGGTACATTTCAAAGTATACAATGAAATAATTGCTCATGGATTTTTAAAAATAAAAATCTTATGTCGAGTGCTTAGATGCATGTAGTCTGCTGTCGTGGACATGTATATAACTTCCTGGAAAAATAAATAAATAAATTTGTAATTCATGCATCAGAGGGTTCAAATAATCAAATTTAAGATCAGAGGTGTCAAAGCCTTCTCCCAAACATACTCAACATGCAGAATATAGCTCTACGTGTCTTCTCCACAAAGTCACCATATATCATGTATATTTACAGTGTTTAATTGAGGTTTTGTTCCATTCTACTATTAAAACACCTTTTTGTAGAACAGAGTGGACATTGCTGATCAAAATATTCAATCTTGTCCAAAACACCAATGATCCATTTCAGGTAACATGGAAGCTGGATCCTTTGCCAGCGGACTATGGGGCAGGACAGGGTACATCCTAGACAGGAGGAAAACCCTTTGGCGAGATTATCCAAATATATCAAATAAAATGTTCAGTTGCATTATATAGTGGATAAAATAAGTATTGGATTAGAAACACCAAAATGCAAAAATGATTAGGCTTTACTGATTACTGTTATAGAGGTGCAAAGGTCTCCAGGGGCATGTCAAGTCAGTTGCTTTTACTTCAGATTGGTAAATTCAGTAACACTGAGGCTAATAACATGGGCTTATCTTAGATTTTTAAAACATAAATAAGCTTTTTTTCTGCAGCTTATAGAATAAGAACCTCGCGGCTTGAAGAGCAGCCCGTGTCTCCTTGGAGGACAGTTCACCTGTCACAGCGCTGTCTACAGCTTTGAAGAGTGGCAAGTCTCTGCCTCTATCAAGTGTCGACAGCCCATCTCCGTGTCCAGCGAGCGTAACAGATTGCCCATGCCTCAGCCCACGACGCCTCGTCCAGAGTCAGCATCTCATCTCAAATCAGTGCCCCAGTTTTGTTCCACGAATCCCAGCTTGCTCACGGCACCTCCTACAAGTTCCAGCTTGCCCACGCCACATCCAGCACGTCCCAGCTCGTCCACACTACGTCCAGAGTCAGAGAGCTTCGCCTCAGCACATCCAAAGTAGGCAAGCGTCATCAGCCTGTCCCAGTCTACAACGGTGAGCCCTGCTGTCCTCTGTCCATGAGGGCGAGAGTCTGCATGTTGCTGCCCCAGCCAATGAACTTTGTCCGTTCACTGCCTCTGTCTGCGAGTTGTGTTGTCTTTCAGCCACTGGCCATATTGGCCCAAGAGTGGACAGTTCATGCCACATACTATGCCCAAGCCTCAGTTTTGATGGCAACCAGAGTTCATGCCACAGTCTATGCCCCGATTCACCCACTGACTATGCCACAGGTCCCGTATGCACAGCCACGGATTATGCCCGAGCCCCAGTTTTGGCCACACCCTATGCATCAGGCTGCGTTTTTGCCACAGGCGGTGTCCCAATTTCCTTGTTCGTGAACACAGACTGACCCTCAAGTCATGGTAACCGCACGCTCAACTTGTGTGTTTGTACCCATGCCTTTTTCTCTGTTGCCCAAGTCTGTAAACCTGTTTTGGTTTACAGCGGTGTGAAAGTGTTTGCCCCATTCCTGATTGAAATTTTTTTTCCATGTTTGTCAAATACAACACATGTATACACAAATTGTGCGAAAGATTTTATAATTAGGAGAGAAAAAATCCAAACTTACATGGCCCAGTGTGTCAGTGATTGCCCCCCCCTGTAAAACATGATTTAACAGTGGTTCATCACACCTGAGTTCAATATCTCTAGCCCCACCCAAGCCCACACTTGTTCTCAATCAAAAATCACTTCTGACCTTGCACTTTATTCACTGAGATGCCTCAGAAATCTCAATCTTCTTCACAACATTATGAACTGTAGATGTAGAAAATCACAATATATTAAATATATAAATTGATTTGCATTTCATTGAGTGAAATAAGTATTTAACCGCCAAGCAAAACAAGACTTATGTTTTTTTGAAGTTGATGACCAGGTTGGTGCACATAGCAGGAGACATTTTGGTCCACTCCTCTTTGCAGATCAGCTCTAAATCATTAAGGTATTGAGGCTGTAGCTTGGCAACTGAAAGCTTCAGCTCCCTCTACAGGTTTTCAATGGGAAAATCCAGAACCTGGTTATTCCACTCCTTTGTTGCCTTGGCTCTATGCTTTGGATCATTGTTGTGCTGGAAAACCCATCCATGACCAATTTTCTCCCAAGTTGTGGAGAATAAACTAAATCTCAACGGAAGACTTTGTACAGCAGGAAATCTTTTATTTTTTATTTGTTAGTCAGCTCCAACCCTTGCTCTTGCCAGTCTTGCGATTGCCTCCCTCACTGTCCAAGAGTTGAGGCATTTTTCTTCTTAACTCATTTCCATTATATGAGCGCCTCTTTCCCACCCTTAGTTCCTGCACTCATTAAACTAAAAAATGCACTGTGCTCTTGTTTACTGTGAGCACTGCTATTCCATATGTTAAAGGTTTACTCTGCAATCTACATAAGCCTGCTAAGAATTTTTACTTGTATTTTAATTTATCTTGTATAGCTCAGATAATGAATGATTTTATAAATAATTGGATATATTGAATAATACATGTCTTACTCAAATATCTCACACAGAATGTGCTCTAATCTATATAAAATATAGTATATTCTCTGAATCATCTAGGTGTTCATTGTTAAACTTTACATGTGCCTTCTTGAGCAGGGGGACTATTTATTACGACAGTGTGTTCTAGTTCTAGGCTGATCTCTCAACTTTATGATCATCCTCACCCCACAAGGTAAAATCTGGCATGGAGTTCAACTGACATTAGTTGAATGACATCCTGTCATTTCATGTTTCTTTCATTTACCAACAGTTGTCTCAGTCTCACCCAGCTGCTTGCTCATGGTTTTGTAGCCCATTCCAGCCTTGTGCAGAGCTACAGTCTTATCCCTGACATCCTTAGACAGCTCTTTGGTCATGATGGAGAGGCCAGAGTCTGATTGTGTCTGTGGACAGGTGTCTTTAATGTGGGTGATGAGTTGAAATTAGAAGTATCTAACCGGTCTGTGGCAGCCAGAACTCTTAATTGTTGGTAGGGGATCAAATACTTTTCACCCAATGAAATGCAAATCAATTTATATATTTTATATAATGTGATTTTCTGTATTTTCTTTTTGATGTTTGGTCTCTCAGTGTTTAAATAATAATATTAAAAATTATTTTCTTTGTAAATGGGCAAACTTACATAATCAGCTATTTTTAATAATTATTTTGTACACTGTAGGTCTGTATCTTGGTACAAAATACTTTAAAGCCTGGAAACTAGAGATTTGTATGTGATTTGCTTTCCACAAGAAGCTACAGTAATGATCAGGGTATAGAATGATTATTTCAATGAATTCTTTAAATTCTGTACATTTGAAGTAAAAAAAAATATTCAGTATATACACATACTAAATCCTATTTACGTATCCATTTAACAGTAAGAACATAAAAAGAATTTGACTATTGTGCTATTTGGTATTGTGGTTTTATGACTAATTGTGATACTCTTTATTTATCTTTTAACAGTGAACACCTTGATGTTGAATATCCTATCAGGTAGGCTTAAAAATATTTTCCACTTCTTGGACATTGAATTAAATATTGTATATTTTTTCAATAAATTATATTTACAAAAAACTTGAATACATTCAGCTCCATAAACTTATCATAAAAATCAATCTGATAATTGGACTTTAATCTAATTTACTGTGAAAAGGTGGTAAGAAACTTATGTAGGGGAAAAACAAATCAGGGTATTTGTGCAAAGACAACAGTTACAGCTGCTCTGTGTCCTACTTACGTATTTCTGTCATTTTTTGTGCTTTTTGTGAGGATTCATAACTGTTAGATTAGTGTAACAATTAAAGCAGTGGTTCCCAAACTTTTTTTGCTGGGCCCCCCTTTGGTAGAATTTTTTGCTCCCATGCCCCCCCATCCCCAAAAA
>JBBIGC010136843.1:0-22221 GCA_037576955.1 Lepidarchus adonis
GAGAGAGAGAGAGAGAGAGAGAGAGAGAGAGAGAGAGAGAGAGAGAAAATGAGAAAACAAGAAAAGCAGATATAGAGAAAAAAACAAGAGAAGCTGAGAGAAAGAGAGAGAGCTTGGCTAAAGAAAGGTCCTGTCAGGAGAAGCTGCTTTATCTCGGGGCCAGACAGTGATAAAAGAGAGGAAAAAGAAAGAAAGACTCAATTACATCCACAAGCCATCTCCTGAATACTGACCTGGCCGCCCTGGCACTGCTTATTTTAATGACGTGGGCGAGAAACAAACAGAAACTCTGCAGAAACACAGAAGCGCTCTTTGTACCGGCAGCTCCATTAAGGAAATTCTCGTAAATTGTGCATTGCTCTAGTTGCAATAAATGTGCTTGTGTGACTGACCAGACTGGCCTACACATCAATAACACTGAGAGGGTGGTGGAGTTGGTGCTTCAGGGTGTTAGATGGGTTTCAGGCAGGTTGTCTTTGATTGGCGTGGAAGCTTTATTTGAGGGTGAGGGGGTTGTGAAATGTCTGAATATGAAGTAATCTCTGCCGAGAGTCCATCTAAATAATGAGGTGCTTCTCTGTGCATGATCTTTTGTTCAAGCCAGAGCATGTTAAGCTTCTACAGCTGTTTGTCATTGAAGAGTATTTGCTTAGTGGACTAGTGGTTCAGCTGATAGAGGGCTTATGGTTCTAACATACACTATAAAAAAATGACACCCCTGATGATGCAAACACTGGTATACAGTGACAAGTGAAAGTATGCGAAACTTTTGGTATTCATAAAATGTCGTCTGATCTTAGTATAAGTCTAGGGTTTTGACAAATATTATGTGCCTAAAATAATAACACAAAAAAGATGGATCTGGTAGACTGGTGAATTTCTAAATTCATTGAAATCACTTTGTAACCTTTTCTAGTTTTATCTAAATCAACAATTCTTGATTTTTGAACCTCAAAACATGGTTTTATCAGTCAAAGTAGCTCTGGTCCACACCTCCAAACTCATGTTCTTAACAAACCTTTAGGTAAGGTAACACCTGACTCAGAATAGCTTTTGTAACTCAAGGATTCACATACTTTTACCACTAACAATACGAGTTGTTTATGGTTGTTCTCAATATAAATAAACACAAATAAAAAAAATTGTGTTACTATTTAAGGCACATTATAGGTGTCAATACTATTGATGAAGATGAAGATCAGTTCTCCTGTACCTTTAGCTAGGGCATCATAAACCCCTGCAATAATGTTTTTAAGCTGCATTTGCTTGATGCACTCATTCTTGACTCCAGTTTTTCAGGCCTTGAACCTTGAATCTAAATCTCATTTAACTGAACATGAAGGATTTTGTACCAGTGATGGACTAGTGGTTAGGACCATGCCCTTGTGATCAAAGGACCTCAGGTTCAATCCACCACATTGAGCAAGGTACTGTCCTGCTACACTTTTCATTGTAGCATTTGGATGGGTTATGTGGTCACTGTAGTTGACTTTCTGTGGTGGGGTGTGTTCACATTGAGGAATACAGAGTTATGATCATTCGACATAAGATCTTTTGATCTTGGAAGATGCCTTAATCTGGCCAGCAATCCACAGAGCTCAGTTGTCTTGCTTTACAATGTTACAATGGGATCATCGGAATGCGTCTCCACTGTTAGTCAGCGGCTACCTGTAGTCCTGTATCTGAAAACTAGCTTTTTTCTGAGCGTGTGCTCTTTGTGGTAAGGCATTGTGCCCTAAGTACACTCACTATCCACTTTATAATAAACGCTTACTTTGTAGGTCTACCTTGCACAGTTTGAAATCATAACCCATCTGTTGTTGTGAAAAAGAATGAGAGTGAGGGAGGGAGACAGACTGGATGAGAGAGTGAGTGAGAGAGAAACCGAGAGAAAGTGTTCTGGGGAAAGTGAGAAAGAGGGAGAGAATAGTACAGAGAGACAAATAGATAATGAGAGAGAAGGGCAGAGAGAGAGAGAGAGAGCTTGGCTAAAGAAAGGCCCTGTCAGGAGAAGCTGCTTTATCTCAGGGCCAGAGAGTGGTCCTCCTTGCACAGTTTGAAACCATATCCCATCTGTTGCTGTCTAAAAAATGTCTGGTATCCTGTAGCCGTGATGGGTTTTTGAGTTGCTTTGGTTTTCTCTGGGTAGCGGATCATCCAGTGGTGATACTTGCATAACCCCATGAAACATTGCTATGCCTGATACACTTATTCTAGCCCCAAACATACTGTCATGCTACTACCACCCACAGTACTGGACTTGTAAATAAAGGTAATTATTCTTGAACAAAACTACAAGGAAAATAAGTTTTTTAGTAATAAACAAAAATATCAACAGAGGATATGTTCTTCTGTTGAGAAAGTAAGTACAGCTTTGGTCTCACCACCCTTTAGCAGAAATAACTTCTTGTAGGCATTTTGCAACATTGTTCACCAGTCTCTGACATCGGCTTGAAGAAATATTTGACCACCTTTCCTTCCAAAATTCCTTCTTTTGAGTTTACAATGTTTGAGGGTTTCAATGAGGTTCAAAAATCCTGCATTTTTCTTTTTAAGCCTTTCCTTGGTGTATTTGCTAGTTTGCTTAGGATCTTAATCCTGTTGAAAGGTCCAACTAGATTTGAATTTCAGCTTTTGGACGAGTGGCATCACAATATCTTTATACACTGATAAATGCTGAATAAATGACTACAAGTTGTTCAGTACATGAGGCAGCAAAGTAACACTAGACCACATTTCCACCACCATGCTATACTGTGTACTGTACCATATTAATGTACATTAATCCAAAAACCTTGCTATTTTCCTATGTGTTCTTTGTCAAATTGTAGTCTTGCTGTAATGCCTTTTTTGAGTGAGATTTTCCCATGTTGGTCAAATTTGTTCACACTCTGTGTCTGAGTCTGCCCTCGAACTGGACACTTTGGCAGTTGCTTGAAATCTACTTGTAGATGAGTTTTCTTGCTGTGGAGTTCTTTATTTTTAATAATTTAGAGATGTTTTTCAAAGCCCTGTCAGATTCTTGGGCAATGCACATGGCCCAGGGAGTTATTTACATCTTAGCATGATGGCATCTCACTCATCAATAGCAAAGAGAATCCTAGATGTTAAAAAATATAGTTTATTTAAATAATGAATGATACAAAGTGTCATGATGAAATAAAATCAACAATCCGTCGACACTGTATCAAAGAGGGTGAAATGTTTGATTGTTTAAATATGTTGAAAAAATCAGCAGAGTCAGCAGTGAAATCTTTGACTAGTTTAATAGTTTTCATTTCTAAAGGATTCCTGTTTGTTGCAACTCTACCTTTGTACACTACACTCACCAGCCACTTTATTGGGTACCTTGCTAGTAGTGGGTTGGATCCTTTTGCCTTCAGAACTGCCTTCATTCTTTGTGGCATAGATTCAACAACGTCTTGGACACATTCCTAAGAGATTTTGGTCCACATTGACATGATGGGGTCATGTAGTTGCTGCAGATTTGTCGGTTGCACATCAATGATTCCAATCTTCTGTTCCACCACATCCCAAAGGTCCTCTATTGCATGGGTGCTCTATCAGTCTGTGGAGGCTATTAGAGTACATTGTCATGTTCAAGGAACCAGTCTGTGATGATGTGAGCTTTGTGACAGTGTGCATTGTCCTAGTGGAAGTAGCCATCAGAAGCAAGGTAGACCTGTACCCTATGGTAGTAGACTCGGGTAGACTGTTGCATTCAAACAAAGCTCAATTAGTACTAAGGGACCCAAAGTATACCTAGAAAATGGCTGCTTATTAAAGCACACATTAAGTTCAAAATTCTTCTCTACCTTTTAAAATCCTCCTACTGACTCCTTAAACTCCCAAAAGCGCTCTCATATCTTCTGATGGTAATCATCATCATCTTCTATGCACCAGTATTTCCACTAGGAGGCAGGTTGTTCAGTGCTTTGGCTCCTAAACTATGCAGTTCTCTTTCAAAATGTTTCTTTTTCCATTTAAAGATGGTTTTAAGACCTTACTTTTCAATTAATAACAATTTCCAATCTGCACTGATTTTTTAGTTTTTGTTATTTTGTGTTTAAGCCATGTCTTTCATGTTTAAGCCAAGTTTTGACCCTATCATCAGAATGTTTCCGCTGAAATCGGGACTCATTGGACCAGACAATGTTTTTCCAATCTTGTATTGTCCAATTCTGGTGATCCTGTTCAAATTGTATCCTCTGTTTCCTGTTCTTATCTGACAGGAGTGGTACCCAGTGTGGTCTTCTGCTTCTGTAGCTCATCTGCTTCAAGGTTAGATGTGTTGTGTGTTCAGAGATGTAATTCTGCTTACCTTGGTTGTAATGAGTGGTTATTTGAGTTACTGTTGCTTTTCTGTCATCTCAAACCAATCTTCTAATTCTCCTCAGACATCTAGGAAATTTCATCCACACTGGATGAACCACTCACTGAATATTTTCTCTTTTGTGGATCATTCCCTGTAAACTAGTAGATCTGCAGTTTCTGAAATAAACCAGCTTTTCTGGCCCTAACAAACATGAAATGTCCCCATTCTGTTGTTCAGTTTTTTGAATTTCAGTAACTTGTCTTCACCACATCTAAATGCCTTGCCATATGACTGGCTGTGTTAACAAGTGATTGAATAGGTGTACCTAATAAAGTGGTTGCGGAGTGTATGTAATTGAGCTCTGGTCTGATTTGCTGCCAGGCACTCCTTATAACTTCTGTATGAGTGGGCGGAGCTAAATTGCCCAGGGTGAATTAGCTGACACATGAAAGTGTGTAGGTATTCCTGACTTCTCCTAAATGGTTTTCTGATCTGACTATGGCAGCATAGTTTCCATTTTTGAATATTTTGTGGACTGTATAGAAAACAATCTGTTTTTAAATTAACATAGCATTTACATTCTACATTAAACTCTTATTTCCAAAACAAGAAGAAAATTCTGCTTATGCAGGCCCTTTAATGAATCAGGCCTATCACTGGAGTTGCTGCTGTGTTTACTCCTCCAAGGGCTTCAGAACTGATGTGATGTGTTTTAGCGTGGCTCCTGCCCTTATTAGGAAATGATGTTTATAAAAAAGGGTGAGCGCAGGATCCCATTACCATCTCAGCACAGCCATGCAGCTCCGACCTGTCTTCTCTATGAATATTTAATGGCTTAGACACCTTCACTAATGAGAACATGAGGAGCCCAGTGGTATTCTGGGTGATGTAGGGCAAATTAGGAAAGGGTTTTAAGTTTACTGTTTCTGATATAGCTGGCACTTTTGCCCAAATGTATCTTGTGTTGACCTAATGCAGGAACTGCACCCTCTGCAGCAGGCCCCCAAAGGCACAGCAGTCGTCAGCTGGGAATTGAACCCATGATCTCTTGACACTTGCTCCAGTTCATTGACAACTCTACAACCAGCACAAGTTAGTGCTGAAGCTGGATTATTATAAGGCTTATACAAAGTGTGTCCATGACCATTTAATCAAAATGTAGTCTAATCAATCGCATTTGTGCCTTTAGCTCTATTGATTGGTTAGCCCTGCTTAAGATCCATGGATCAACCATAAGCTAGTGACTTCGCAGAAGGAAAGGGCAGATTTTTGTTGCTAATCACATGGCCATACCATTTACATACTTCATATTATCTGGTCTTGCAAAAATATCAACTTGCATCTCAGGAAAAGCCATTGCCTTGATGACAACATGTGTCTCTCTCAAATCCCAATATATGTCTGGCAATCAAAGGTACTTTAAGCATTTGGCAGATGTCCCTTATCCAGAGTTATGCATACGGGTGCTTTGTTATGGACTTATCTGACCACAGCACATGGTTTCATTGTCTTTTGTGCTTTGGCCCAGAAATCTTTATAATTTTTTCCCAGAATTGATCAATGTCTTTCTGTTGGCATAATGTACTTTCAGATTGTGTTTATCATATAACAGTCAACTATATTATTCATAAGTATTCCTGAAGAGTCCATGCAGCTATATTTATCAGAGTAGTATAATCTCAGTTGACTTAGGGCTAAACCTGAGACTTGCATGTATTGAATTAGGAATCGACTTGAGATTGCGAGGCTTGTCTGTACTTAGTTGGCTTAAGAATGGTCTGTCTTGGATCTGGTCTTTACTCAGGCCGTGGTAACGCAGTTTCATGACTTGGTTAATTCTATTTGGAATTTTTTCATGTTGCATTACCAATGTGGAAATAAATAGCAGTAATATATAAATAATAATTTATCATATTCCCAGTTTATACCCCACTCTAGTGATTTAAAATAATATCAGATGTAAAAAAGAATGTGATCACAAACATAAGAACATTTATTTATTTGCTAACAAAAAAGAGTCCTGATCAATTATTTCAGTGATCAAAATTATACAATATTCTTGTGTAATGTGCTTTCTTTACAGAAAAGCAGAAAAAAATACTTCTTCCTTATACATTGGCCTGTTTCTAGTCTTTTCAGCTTTAGGCAAAAGCATAATAGCAACCAGCAGCAGTTATTAGAGACTGCTATCAAAAATTTGTGTTAGTAAAATGTATTAAATAATATGTATCTATATTCATATTGAGTACTAAATATTTCTGTTTTTACTGGCAATTTACATTTAACTGAATAACCTTAAAAGGGAATTAAAATGGTTTACAAAACAGCTTTCCTGAAGCACTGGAAATAAACAAAGCCATCAGTTAATGCAAAGAATTCCTTGAGGTGCCATACATTTTACTGCTTTACTTGAACCCTGTTCTGTCCTGATTAAACCAGCAGAATTAAAATGTATTTATTGTAACCATTTACTTTTTTGCCACTAAAGGTAGTTCACTGTGGATGAACTACTTAAATGATCAATAAAAACTGTCCAAATATGCATGTTCAGAACTTTTGTCCAGTAGTTCATAAAATTAATTATGTCGTATATTAATTCAGGTTTACATAAATTATACATAAACTATATATCACTGACCCTTGTTAGGGGGGGAAATATGTTTTTTGTTTTCCATTTTCCATTTTCTAGATTAGGAGTGAATGAGGACTTATCATTGTTTGTTCTCTCCACAGTGGGCCGTCTTCTGATTGAGTTTAGCTCCCAGATGACCATGGAGAAAGTCCAGAGAGAGAACCCTAATGTGACTGAGGGGGGCAGGTACACGCCCCTGGACTGTCGACCTAAGCAGAAGGTGGCAATTATCATCCCCTTCCGGCACAGAGACCACCACCTGAAGTACTGGCTTCACTACTTGCACCCCATTCTACGCCGTCAGAAGATTGACTACGGCATCTACATCATCAACCAGGTGTGTGTGACTGAGTATACATCTTTAATACTACTTGTTTGTAGTATCAGCATGCACCTGAAAGCCCCTGACCTAAAGTGGACAAGGCCAGATGGATTGTAAAGGTGGCTCATGCAGAGCTGTCTCATCAATCAAAAGTTTGTCAACATTTGTCTTAATCTGGTCACTAATAATGTGCTCAGTCAAGCTGTGGGACCTAAGAGCTGTATCGGTGGAGTGCAAATGGGGCCAAAGAGTTTTTGTGATGAATGGAGCCTTCCAAATGAACGGTAAACTAGACATCTCTCTCAGTTTCACTGCTGGGCCAGAGCAGTGAAAGTAGGCCAGCACTGACTCAGTGTTATATGTACCCATGACACTGTGGCCATCTTTATGATATAATAAATGCCATTGAGTGTTACCTCAATGAGTATTTCTTCACTGTCACAACAAATCCTTCTTCACACTTTTACATAATTTAAAAACATCAGGTGACCTCTGCGTCGCATCAAATTTAATGATGAATAAACCCAGACAAAAGGAAACCAAGGCAGGTTTATTTCATTAACACATTGATTTGCTTTGCATTGATAAAGCCTATAAAGCAATATAAACAATAAAAAATAGGATTAAAATCAAGTTACGAGAAATAAAAGTAAGATAACAGTGTTTAATATTATTGCTATACTATGCTGTTTTACATTCATCTCAACTATCAGTTATAAAGCTTTTTGCTTCTTCTGGAAAGTTTCAGTTTTAGAGATTCAAGGTTTTCTTCCAATGGTGATGATTTACTGGAGTGTAAGAATGAACCAATGCATGGTGAAGCACTGATCTGAAGATGGCTTTTCAGGCATTGATTCTGAAATAATATAGTCGATTATACCTCATTTAATATATGATAATTAGTTATGTGCTGTTATTTATTTATTTATATATTGTTTTTTTTTATAAAATGCTCCAGTGATGTTAAGGACAAGAATTTTCAAGATTTGTTTTTCCTTTTATTAAATTTTGTATTTCAATTTAGTGAATAGTTACTATTGCCAGATTTGTGCACAATTGGGAATTATAAAATATTTCTAATTCCTAATTTAAATTTTTTGGCTTCTAGAGTTTAGTGCACAGCCAAAATTCTGCCTTTTCAAAATACACCCAGCTCACATTTTGGATAACAGTTGTTTTCCCAAAGCCAATTCACTGGAATTAGGCTTAACACCTGTTATCCATGAAGCCTGTCTTAGGTGTTTAGCTATATAAAGAAGCATTGTTCATTTTAAGTCATACTTCAATCTAAACAACATTAGCCATGTATCCCCAGGGTTAAAGTGAATAAACAAAATGTTGAGATGCCTTGGCAGACTTACTACGGTTGGCAGAAAAATGTAATCTAAGTTTTCCATTGAATCATTCAGTCATGCAGGCACATTCAAACTGTTTAAGCAATAAACATAAAACAGTGAAAACTGGCAGCCCTTTATTTACTACAAGGGAAATCAGACAAGTGATTGGACTCACTGTTCAAGAAATGGTACAGCACCCAAGAACTCTTCCATTACAGGTCTGATACCACTTGAGGCACAAGATACCGACCAATGCAGAATATGGCACATAACAGAATATAATAAGGTTTAATATGAAATGACAAAGGATCACTGACATAACTGAGCAACCATTGTCTGTTCTTGAGTATAATGGATTCTGTGGCACATACTGTAATCATTTTAGAAATCTTTTTTTCCATTAAATTGTTTTAAATATTTCCACATACTAGGCATTTTATTTTTAAGTAAAAGTATTTATTTGTCACTGTGAACACACCCCATCTCCCAAATTAATGATGAGCTCAATAATTTCCTGATTTAGGTGTTTATATGTGAATGCTACATGAAGTAGAACATCTGACCATTTTTAGTTAAGACAGCTTAGTGACTATTTGTCATTGTGAACACACCTTATTACTCAGTGGTGCCGGGTCCAGGACTTGAGCCTATAACCACAAAGACAGGTTTCTAACAATTAGACTACCGCTGTACTACTCTTTTGGCCAGTATTTCTTATTTATTTTTATTTTTATTTTCATTATTTTTATTATTAATAATATTAATATTATAAAAGATTTTAATATGCCAATATCCTATGCAATCTAGGAAGTTGTTATTTAGAAGAGGTTTGTTTACCACAGGTGTGTTATAATGGCCTGAACCGAGAATTGTATTATTATTGCAAACACCGTTAGAAACAGATGCATTTCATCCACTTGCTTGGAATATGGATGATAATTTCCTGTCAGTCTGTAATCCAGCCTCCCTAATGAGGAGCTGTCAGGTCCCAGCTGGAAGCCACTTTCTTTATTCAAACTGTCTTCATAAACTAAAATATTTTTATCATAGATTTTGTACATTTCATTTGTGTAGATGAAAATCTTCTTTCAAGGCTTGTGTTTTCATGTGTTCTCTATTTACAAAAGGTGATCTTGCCATATCTGAAGCCTCTTCAGCAACATGAGACATAATTATCTATGAGACTATATTATTCCTTCACATGTGAGTGGGAGTGCTATGTGTGGTCAGTCTAAGAGCACTGGGCTTTGTCTCTGGTAGTTAATCAGCTGTGATTAGTGTCCATCCCTCTAGTGTGTGCCTCATCTCATCTTAATCACTCTCTCCTATGAGCCTTACACACACACACACACACACACACACACACACACACTCAATGTGTATGTATCTCTCTTTAGGGACAGAGTGTCCTCCTTATGACATGAGTACAGGACAATCTGTAGAAGTGGGGACATTTTAAAATGCTTATAAAACACTTTATAAAACACATGCTCACTCAATTAAGTATAGCTGTATTTGTGAGGACATCCATTCTCTCTCTGTATCTATTCAATGAAATGTCCTCACAAATGCAGCAGTGCTGCACTAACTATGTGTGAGTGTGTTTTATGTTTCTATAAGTTAAACTAAACCCTGGCCTTAATCTCTGTTTCCCAAAGGCAATTTTTGCTGCTCATTTACCCCCAAAAAATGTGTAAAACAACAAATGTCCCCACTTCTACAGATCATTCTATATTCCTATCATAACGACACTTGGTCCCCATATTAAGATGCAGGGGGGCTTTGTGTTATGTCACACTCGACATATGGCAAATTGTGGTTACGTAGCTCTCTTCCTTTTGTTTTTTTTTTGGTTGGTTGGTTGGGTTTTTTTACATGGCGTTTGTGACATAAAAACAAAGTTTGTGTGGGAATTGGTCGGTGAGCAGAGCAGATGATGTCACACCGTGCTATATGAGAGAGACGCTGTTGTGCCATTTGTTCTCTTTCATTTATGTTGCTTGTTTGGAAACTCCCAAGCGTAAGGCAGATTCTACAGTAAAGGTCATGAACTCTTTCACTTTATTACTGCTGTGTATGTGATTTTTATTTTACCCGCGCTCTTGCTGTTAATGAACTATGACTCCCAGAAAGCAACTCTCTTCCCACCTCTTTTCTGCCCGTGTTACCCACCTGTTTTTCTGCTCCAGACACTACATAGGCCACAATGCATTGCTCCCCATGAAACACACCACATTCCACAACAAATGCCTATGAGAGAGACTCGTGTTAGCGATATGCATGCTCCTCATTCATGTTTAATAAATATATGCCATCAGTACATACATGATTTCTGATTTTCGGCAAAATTCATGTTATGTCACGTTCAGAGGAAAGAAACCCCAATGCAATGTAAGTATCCCCTGTAAAGACCAGCATTTTGATAGATTCTGCTATCAAATTCAAAACAAGTTCATTTTTTCATGTAATACTAATATGTCTGACCTTTTTGTATGTAAAGGGCATCTGTTCTGATTGCCTGCCATATATCCAGCCTCATTACAATAGCAGCCAGACTGAAAGGGCTTTATTACAATATCACAAAGACAAAATTTCAAATGTGTTTTTCTGCAGTTTAACAATAATTTGTGGGTATATTTGGTTCCATCTAGTTAAAATATTTTGATTTAAAGATTAGTAACATCTCCCTTTTGTTTCAAAGTATATGTATAGTTATTCTATTTTATTTTTGTAGTTTAGATTTTATCTCTTTTTCTTTACAAATGCACCAGGGTGGGGGGCTGCATGAAACGCTATTTCAATACACTGTGTACTGTGTATACGGCTGTATTGACAATAAAAACCTCTTGAATCTTGAATCTTCAGATCATAATGTCATAGAAACATCATTCAAATTGTAAATCGCATTTGTAAAGACACATGTGCCATTAAGATTGACATTTTACATTCACAATTAGATTATAAAAGTACAAAAGGACCTAACTTTTTAAATTTAATCCACAGAATTAAGCAAGCATTTAAGAGGGTTTTTTTTCAACCAAGCACCACTCAAGTGGTGGAGTGATTACTGATTTCATTGTGCAAAATATTCATTTTCTTCTGTTTTGGGCTGGATTTAGTACATTTTCACATAGTTTATATAGTTGTGTTCAAAGCTTAATTAGTTAAGATCAGAATGCTTAGAATACTCAAATTATAAATTGATAGATAGAGACAGATGTACTGTTAAGAAGTTGTTTTCTGTTTTTTTTGCCATAGAATAGGGTCCAACAATTAAACAGAGCCTAAGCTTAGTCTTACACTTCCCTTTTAATGTCTTCATTCAATTTTCTTCTTACACCAAGACTAGGCTTGATCCATTTGGTGTAAACCTCTGTGAGCGGAGGCTCTCCTTTGCATGTTGCATCATTTTGCTGTCTGTGAAATTGTGATAAACATGCTATTGACTGTGCACCCCTAATTCAGCACTTTGTTTAGTGTGGGTACACACAACCTCATCCAGCATGCAAAACATTGCCTATAGTTGTTTGAGCTCTTGAAGGCAGGCAGTCTGGAACGCCAGCCAACTGCATATTCACACCCTGTTCGCAACGCTGAGCTGTGGAATTATGCAAGTGACTTTCCCCCTCACCAACAGGGAGGAGGTAAACTCCCTGAGCTTAGCTCATCTCACAGCTTCACGCATGCCACTGGCAGCAGGCCCCTCTTTTCATCCCCCTTTCTCTTCCAATTAGAGCTCTTCCACTAGTTTGTTCACGGAATGTGTCCCCAGGTTTATTGCTGTGTTGTGTGGTAGATAATGAGGAATCTCGTTTGATTAGATAGTGGCCCAATGCTGGAGTTATTGTCGCTATTCTTCCCTAATCTATGCCTCAAACAACCATGTATCTGATGAAGTGTCTATGCTTCTCCTAGTTACACACAGAAGAGAATTTCTTTAAGATGCTGTAATTTACTCTTTTTCAATATAACATGCTCCCCTATACACTGCGGAAAATCACTGCAGAGAGCGTTAAACAAATAACACCTTAATTTGCAGTTGGTGCCAGGTTCTACTCATTTGTCATTTTCTGGGTGTCCATTTGTATGCCTAATTGCTCTCATTTGTTGTCTCAGAGGAACAGCAGTTGTAGAGGGTTTGGCCATTGAGTGGTAAAGCCTACGACAGCAGAGTAGTATTGTGAGGTTGGATTGGCATGGTGGTGCAGCGGTTATCGTCATCACTTTAGTCTGAATTGTGGAGTGAACAAGTTCTCCCTGTGTTTGTGTGGGTTTCCTCCAGTTCCCCCAGTTTCCTCCCACTGCCCAAGGGCTTGTGGTTTTGTTTGACTGGCTACTATAAATCGCCCATGGGTGTGTGAGTTGTTTGTCTTTGTGTCGCTCTGTGATAGGTTGGCCTCCCGTCCAGGGTGAACCCCGCCCTGACCAATAGTAAGTTAGGATAGACTCCAGCTTCCCTGTGAAATGAAGAAGTGGTTTGGAGGATGAATTTACTTATTTGCTTATTTGGAAAGCCAGACATTCACTAAACTATGAATAATATCAGCCACAGCAGTATTTATTTAATGCAGAACCCATGTAATTAGCTATGCCAGTGGTTTCCCTTACATGTGTGCTGTCACAATGATTATGCGAATTTACAGCAGCATCCCAATTAGATTTTTAGTGCAGCTGATGGGGGTGTAAATAATTAAAGCCAAATATTTTCTACTTTGGTTGTTGAAGTCTGGATGTTGACTCAGTTCACTCAGTTTCAGTAAGACAAGGCCAGGCCTCATTCTGCATGCGCAACAACAGTGTGGATTCATAGACACACCCAGATTGTTTGTGCTGGCCATCCAGGTCTGTCTCTTATTGAAAATTTTTGGCACAGGATGAAGAGAAGAATAAAGTCACAGCAATCAGACTGTGAAATGTGATGTATGAAAGTTAAGTAAATGTCTTTTTTTAATTTATTTTTAATTATTTAATTATGTATTTGCTTGTTTACAGTTACATCTATTTGTTTAGGTTGATGCTTTTGTCTTAAGCAACTTCCAAGGTCCAGGAACAATCAAGTGTTTTATCTGTGCAGAACAAACCTGAAGTGAGTGCTACTAATGAAGACCAACACCTTTTCTCATAGTCAGTAAATATACACAGCAAGTGCTACAACATTAAGCGTAAATGAAACATTGCTATTTTCTAGGCAGTTGCAATCTGAATTAATGTTTGTCTATGATAGTTTTAGTTGCTGAGAAGGTGGTGGAATAGAGTATTTAAACACTTGAATATTGAATTTAGTGGGAAACTCAGCAGTTCTATTACTACTGGGCAGCTCGCTCCACCAGTGAGGGAGAACGGTTTTATTTTATTGTTTTTATTTTACTGTTTATTTTATTATTGTACTTTATTTTTTATATATTTTAAAATTGGTTAGCTAAATAAAGGTAATAAACAGAATCTTGCTCTTTTTATATTTTACTTACTTTTCTGTGAGAGGTTTGCATTTTTGGAGGTTGTGTGTTTGCTATCTGCTCACCTTACTCTATTGTGGGCAGGATATGGTCCATTTGGCTTGTTGCTAAAGGATTGTTATCATTGAAAAAAGTGTTAATGATATGTGACTTAACAGCATTGTTTACTGTTCTGTCAGAGGCATGTAAGTGTGAAGTGCCCATTACAACACTGAATGTGTGAAACCTGGCCAAGTGGGTGTAGTTATGGGAGTGAACTGGACACTTGCATAACATGACACAGCAAATCCTTGCAGTCTGTAGAATCAGACCTTTTTTGTTTTTTGGTCAAACGAAACATCAGAATGTCAGAGGCTCCACATTTCACAGTGTTTGGTTGGAAATGACAAGTAATGTACGTGTGAATTGGCAGAGATGATGTGCTTCATCATGTAAAGGTTGTTATAAATGATGAATATTGCACTTGCTCAGTAGATGCTGTTTAGTTCCATTAACTTAATACGCTGTACTGGTGGCTAAAGTTGTGCCAATGTACATTGGGTAATTTCCTCTCTTACAGGTGCAGTTTCCATCTGGATCAGCCATGTCTGCATTCTTTCCTTCCTCCCCCGAGGAAATTACAGGCCCACTGACCCACTGTTTCTCTCCCAACACATAGGCAGTCTGATAACTTTAGGCACATGTTTTTCAAGCAGATGTTGCCTTGTTACCTTGTTAGTGTGCATATCCTTATAAACACTGCTAGCAGTCAAACCTGGTGCAAACAGATGGACATAACTTGAAAACTAATACGAACTTGAGCCAGTATACTTCTACAGTCCACTGGACTTCTCTGAAGACATGGGCAGTAATCTATTGATCATGTGGGACACATACAGTACATCTGGGTTCAAAGAGAATACAGTTAAATCGAAGCTCCCTCGTACTGCAGTCGTTTTTACTGCTATTCAGATCTTAGAGATTTATCAATTATAACCCTAAAGATATGTGTAAAAGTTTTATTACCCCTTATAAACTATTTAGTATGAGAGCTTTAATAGCCTTGAAGTGTGTAATCTGATACATAGTCGTTCCGTGTTTCTTGTAGTACTGATATCCATTAATTCTCCAAACCTCTTGATCCATTTTGGGTAGCGGAGAGGCCGGAGCCCTGGACAGGAGGCCAACCATGGCCAACACAGTGTCAAACAACCATGAAAAACACACTCACACCTATGGGCAATTTAGTGTAGGCAGTTCATTAAACCACAAGCATTTGGACAGTGGAAGGAAACCCGTGCACACAGCGCTTGTACACTCCACACAGAAAGACACCTGTGGCTGACCAGGGGATTGAACCCAGGACCTTCTTGCTGTGTGGTGACAGTTTTGACCACTGTACTAGTATTGATACTTTATGACATAGTAATTATGTACCCTAGACTATGGTTAGCTTTATTGTGTGTGTATGTGTCCGTAAGTTTGTGAGAGGCAGAATCAAATCACAGCCCGACTACACAAACCATGTGGTTTGAAAATGATGCGATCTGGCAGACGCTGAGCAACATAAGTCGGAAAACCTGTCCCACACAAGTCTCCGAGCGTGAAAGTGCCATCCGCCCAACCTTGCATTTAATCTCTCTCTTTCCCCCCCCCCCCCCTTCTCTCTCTCTCACTTTTCTGTATCATGCTCACCGGAGTATTAAATGAATTTAAGTGAGGCCTTTTTACCCAGGGCAGAGACAGGAGGAAGCAAGCAAGACCGAGCAGTGACACGATGATTCCTTCATTCTCCTGGCCTTCCGAAAGATGGCTGCCATGTCCACATCCCAGTCTTATAAAGATGTTTATACATCTTTGTACAATTGAGGCTGTAATTACAAATGTACAAAACTGCATAATTAACTACCACTGGCCACCTCCACTTGCCGCACACCTCAGTTATAACAGCTATACACCTAAACTAAGGCCACCACTTATATACCACAGATTTTCCTTTTTTCATCTTTTTTTTAATTTATATTTTTATCATTCTCTGATGTCAACCAGTGGAGGATGAGAAGAGTTTCCCTTCTGCCAGGGTTGCTTCCATCTCCTTTATCTTGCTCATTAGGGACTGGCACCAGGATTCCGTAACAATGCTTGATGGCATCAGTTATGAAAATAGAAATAGAAATAAAACAGACTTGAATTTGTTTGCATTTTCATTGGAATTTTAATTTTGTGAATACATGTTTTGCCCTGTGCAGTACTAAGTCACAAATAAATATGAAATTTGGAATTAAGAAAGTGAAATAAGGGTGTGGGCAGTGGTGGCCTTGCAGTTAGCCTTGTGTTTGAAGAATTGCAGGTTCCAGCCCAGGTGCTGTTGATACATGTGTAAGGGGTTGCATGCCATTGTCACACTTTGTTGTGCACTTTGATTGATTGTGTTCACAATGACAAATAGTTACTAAAAAAGGATGTCATTTGATAAGGTTGTGGGTGAGGGATCCTAATGGGGTGGAGAATGGGATGACTCCTTTCCATATCCCTACATACACAGTTCTAGTAGCTGGACATGCCCTCTTGTTGCCAGTTGAATGTGCTGTGGGTGGCATACTGCTTCCCTTACAGAGGCTGTCTCATACTAGTGCACTAATTTTCCTGCGTTTGCCGAAGCCCTTTTGTTCAGATGTTTAAAAGCCCCTCTCTCCCCTTAGTCTGGGAGAAAGATCTCATCAAGCTGTCCCCAGTGGTCCATTAGCTAGTGGTGAGGCAGAGGACATGAGAGCAAGTCACTTTCAGCATTTATGCCAGTAACACTGCCAAGCAAAAACATGGCTGGGGAGATGAAGTCAGAGAGACAGCTGGTGAGCAAAAAACCTCAGTGATCCCTGCACATGGAAGAACATGTAGGCCCCATGTTTTTATAGTATGGCAAGTCGTCTCAAGTCGTAATGTTTGATGATAGTTTTGCAATGTAAGTGCAAAGATTATGTAGTTAATAAGCTTGGAGGATGATGAGCAACAAAGGTGAGTAAAAAGAAACCTTTGTATAAACCATAGCTCAGGAATCCTACTCTGGTTCACGAAAACCCTTGGTTTGTAGAGGTGGCAGCTAGAAGCCTATAACTTGAAGCAATAGATCCAGCATATGCATATAAGGCATAAAATACAAGGAGTTGGTCCATAGTCGTTGCACTAGACTGGGAACGCTGAGCAGGAGGCTCCAATTATGGGTGACTGGGCATGTGGGTGAGAGGGCCAGCAGTTTCTAATGAACAGGTGAGCCAAAATGACTGTTGATGGAGTAGGGGAACCTTAGGTTGGTGTATGTATATGAGTTCTGAGTATGTTCGACCAGAAGAAGGACATTGGGACATTTACGATAGCTGGGTGGGGCAGGATCACTGGCATTTCGGGGGCCATCACGGGAGCATTAAGTATGAGATGTTACCCCATAGCTAGCATTTCTCTGAGGGTAATAAAATACTAAACTAGGCTAGCTTCTAATATCACTCCATTTATGTTATGTTAACTAGGATCCGCACATATTCTGTACTATTTTAGTAAAATTTTAATCAATGTTGTGAAAATGCCAATGTTAATGTGTTAGTTAAAGGTTTTTTTTTTTTTTTTTGCATTTTACATCTAACAATGCATAGAATATACGGTTGTAACTCATTGTTACACTGAAATTTGTGTTTAAAGGTTTCAACTTTCATTTATTTTCTAGTATAAAATATTACTGACATGTCAAGTGCACATTGCCTTAAAACTCTCTATTTACAGTACTTGTGTAATGAATGACGTAAAACAAGAAATTTGGCTTATGCTTATTCATGCTTAAGCCAATCCAGTTTAAAACCCTCTGATTGGCCCAGAGGCTGATCTTTGAGATTGGATTGGGACATCCTTAATAGCTATGTAACTCCAGAAGCAAACATCCATTATATGTCTTGGGGAAGTGACTGCATTTCAAACGAGGACAAAGTGTGTCCCCCTCCAAACTCGAAGCCCTCAAACATCTCCATGAGAAGCTCAGGATGCAGTGGGAGGCCAGCCCCCTCTCCTGGTTGCATAAGAGTCATATAGGCAGTACTGGCATAGCTGCCAGGACCGCTGCCAATGTTTTCCCTGTCCCCCATCATGCTCATCATGTTGGCTGGCCAGTGGCCCAGCCGCAAAAACTAAAGCAAGGGCCCAGTTAATGTGTGGTGCTGTGAACCTGTGCTGCTAATGAGGCCGGCCAGCGCTGTGCGGTGGTCCGGCCTCTCGTTCCGCAGCCCACAATTTAAGCATTAATGCAGTTATGTCAATATTTGGCTGTCATCTGACTTTCCTGCTAACGTATGCAGCAGTGGTGCCCGGTCATTGCAAAACATTTGCAGTAAAATTACAGTTGATGTATTAAAACCATATCTTTCTTTACACAGTTTCAAGACAAATAAAGTGATCTGTTTACTGGGGAAACAGCATAAAACCTGATCTGGTCAGATCTAGTGGTACAGCTCTTTATAGGATCTTTCCATGGTATTTTGCACTACAGCTTCGTGGTAGACAGCATTGTATACACATTTAAAAATAAATATTCTCTTAAATCATCAACTCTTCATTTTCATCAGCTAACAAGTTATGCCTAAAACTTTTTTGCTAGTTTGATGCTGGAGCTATGATAATATTAACAGAATCACAATGGCAAAATAGATCAACAGATAAAATTAAGACAAGATAAAAATTTAAATATAGAAAAACTACATTAGTGCTGTCTCCTTACAGCAAGATGGCTCTGGGTTTGATCCCCAGGTTGGGATAGGTTCTGGTTTCCTCCCGCTGTCCAAAGGCTTGTGGTTTAGGTTGACTGGCTAGTCTAAATTTTCCATAGGTGTGAGTGTGTATTTGTGTGAATGGTAATCAGTTTCTTTGATGCCCTGCAATGGGTTGGCATCCTGTCCCTGCCCATAGTCAACTGGGATTGGCTCCAGCTTCCCCACGACCTGAAATGGAGGTGGTTTGAAGAATGAATAGCAACATAAGCCATGGAGGATTAAGGCAATCATGATTATTTAGTTCAAATTGATAACCATAGAATTTAATTGATTCAGGTGTACATCCTTTATCAATTAACTTACTGATTACTTTGCATTATAAACATAATCTCTGTAAATCATTATGAATGTTAAGCAGTCTCATTCTCCTCAAGAAGGAGCTATCACTAAAATATCTTTCTTCACTGAAAGAGAGGAAACTGACACCAGCAAGATCTCAGCTTGTCATGTATGTGATGGAAAATGATATTTCCTCTCTTAAATTGCATGTAATTATTGAAGAAATGAATCCATAACTAATAAAGTCAACATAAAGTCTACCTGAAAGGAATTTTACTAAATTTCTTATTCTGAGTCTATAGTAAAGTGTTTATTGTCAGGGCCTTCATGGAGGAAAGCATAGTCGGTTCTTAAGGTTACACAACTAACAATTAAGCTTTTAATGAACTAAATTAAATAATTAACTTAACATTTGTGCAGACTGTATATCTAAATAAACATACACCTGCCCCACACCTGTTAAAATAACATTTAATAGCAGTATTAGCAGCTAGCTTGAGGCAGGATGTTTGTCTGTACTATTTATAGACTGCAAATGTGGCTCTGGTCAGATTACATAAGGCTTACATCCATGTTTCCCCTACTGTTAAATTAGCCATGTGGTCGAACACAAATGTTGCCTGACTCAGAGAGATACAAACATTAGGACTTACCTGACAGGCTGTCATTTGCTTAACTGGATAACATAGCTTTCTGTTCTCATGTGATTTGTGTTTGTCCAAAATAAAATTGTCAATTTTCAAATATAATGATCCACTAAATTCCGAAGCTATCTTAATTTTATTGCTATATCTGCACAACATAACTTTGTGTTCTGCAGGCAAGCTGGTTTTGCTGGAGGCACAGGTATCTAGACATGCTAGGCTATAATCACAGAAGTTCTTAGTCTTTAGCAAGTTTTCTGCAGACTGAAATTTGAAGTATGAAGCAGTTTTACTGAAATATGGTCAGCAAGTGGTCAAGAAAACGATGTGAAGCTCACATGCTTGTTAGTGAATACCATTGAGTGCTTGAGTGCTATCTGCATGTATTCAGACAAAAGCAATAACAAGTGATGAAAATAAATGCTTAGAGAATGTAAATTCTTTATATCCACACATGTATTTTTGATAATAGTGTTTTCAGTATGAAAAGCTTGTATTAAGTGTATGTGTTTCAAAATATTATAAAGGTTATAGCTAGCAAAAGAGCATCGGATAGAACAGACTGTTTTTGACAGTCTGCTGTATTTTAGAGGAACCGCATCTGAGGAGGATTCAGTAATATTGATCAAAGCAATCATGAAACCCACAAACAACCGTAGTGAGGGCAGGTTTGGAAAGAAAGACAAGAAGGCGGCTAGAGGAGACCAAGCAGCATAAGAGCACAGCCAAAATTGAAAGAAGAGGATGACGGGGGAGAGGCGAGGCTGCCAGAAAGCAGATGCAGAATGGGTCATGGGGGATATCGCTTCGCTTGTGTGCAGCTGTCAATCACCAGGCCCCCGAGTGAGTTCTCTCGTGGAGAGGCTTCAAGCTTTTCTTGTGAAAACCCGGAACGTTCAATGGAAGGCCACACACTGTGACACTGGACACGGTGTGTTTGCCATTGGTACTCTTATTCAGGGGAAGAAAAAAAATGCTGTTTCCCATTCATCTCTCCCTCATGTGTTTCCAAGTGAGTCAGCAGACCATTTCCACTTCACAGCCATTGTATCGTTATGGTAATATTCAGTAATGCCTGAACAACGAAGCAATAAAAATGTAGCAGGAATTAGCCTTGACGTGATGAGAAACGTGCCAGCAGATATTAAATCCCTTATTAAAAGTGAGATTCATTTCTTCAAGGTGAAAGTGATCATATCTGTGCCTTTTACCAGCCCTTGGATGCTTGTGTGACCTCGTGAAGATTACAGATACTGTCCGGTATTTATGAAACCTCAAAATGAAGCTTTTTTTCCATTATGGTCAGTGATCACGGATTCAATAAAATGAACGCAAACATCAGAAATATGTAGCTAATAGAGTTATAGGAAAAATACATATTGTGACATTGTGTGTTGAAAAAATTTCTCGTTGTGATATAATATTTTTGTAATATTTTTTGACTAAAGGCTTCCTCTCCCACTCAGTCTCCACTGCTGTTCTCTGTAGGTATGACAACCAACACAGGCTGAAAACTCTGATTTGAAACTGTATCACCAGAATGTCTTTTAACCACGGTCAGAAATCAAAAGTAGGCCTCTGAGGGCATGATGTCGGAATAAAGTAGATATGGCGTAGAGGGGCTTTTCAAAAATATAATCAGGCGGTGATTACTGTTGAATTATTTTGCTTTAGGGCAGCACAGTTGGGTCTGAAAATGTTCTGTTGTAGAAGCTTATTTATCTGAGCCACCTGTGTAGTTTATAATTAGAGATTTGCAGGAGAATTTTCACTTACAAAATATCACTAATCGAATAGAATCTGAAGTCCTAGAACCGCAGAGTATATGCAATGTAACATCCAATATGAATATAAAATATAATATAAATGAATATAAAAGCATCAGAAATAGGCAACTCTGCATGTTTCTAAGCATGTTATAGATCAGGGGTGCCCAGCTCTGGTCCTGGAGGACCAGTGTCCAACACAGTTTGGAAGTAATTTCCCTGATCAAGCACACCTGGTTCAACTCACCTCTGCCAGGTGTAGTAAGAGTGTTTGAGGAGGGGAAGTGCCAAACTGTGCTAGACACCAGTCACCCAGGACTGACTCTGGGCAACCTTGTTCTAGGTCTTTCTGCAACATTCCAGTTGTCATTAGCATTAGGTTTTGCATTTTAGCCTTTGACTGGAAGAGTGTCTCTGTGCCAAGCTAACCAAAAATTAACCTTAATTTAAAACCAGTAGCTGAGCAGCCTTTTGTTTTCACACCATTGAGGTTCAACAGAGAAGCCTCCACTGTGAATAATTTTCACAGATACTGATGAATAATGATACTAATTTGTGAAACTTTCATGAGGTTTATATGATCTAAAGTAAAACTGGGCAATATGACAATTTTTTTTTTTTTTTTTTTTTTTTTTTTTTTTTCACACGGTCTTTTTTCTTTCCCTTCTTTGTTCCCACAA
>JBBIGC010136858.1:978-22219 GCA_037576955.1 Lepidarchus adonis
CAATACTCAAAATCAGTTTATTTTCACATACAGTTATACAAGTAACGTGCAGTAAAATGTAGCTCTGAAATGTGTAAAATAAGTACTATATGTGCAGTGGCAACACTGTGAAGAGAGAAAGAGCTGAATGTTGCCCTGTGTTTACACTGACTGAGGGTAATTGGCGTGCGCGATCTTCGATGAGAACTGTGACGCTGCACACTCTACGGCACGCGGGCAACAAGAGCCGTCTGGACGTTCACCTCCGCGGAAAAACATAACGATTCTGAAAGTGCCCTGACGACACATGTCACAGGGACGCCCCGTTTCCCCGGAGAGGCTGCAAACGGAGACAGGCGTCCACGGCCCCTCGGGAGCTCAGCTCCGCCAGCGCTCGAGCGAATATTAAGACAGCGCATCCATAAAATACTTAAAGAGCAAGGTGCAGCTGAAGATAGCGAAACACTGCTGTTTTACAGCCTTGTCTTACCTCACCTTTATCTCCCAAGGTGATGAAGTGTCCAGAGGAACTGCAGAAGGCTCAGTGAAGACGTCGTCCGCGCCAGGAGGCAAGGCGAGCGGTAAGAAACGTCAGAACCGAGGAGCTGTCGGCTATGAGGAGCGCGCGCTCACACCAGAGCCTGTAACGAGCTGCCGCTGCCGCTGCCATCGGCCGCTGGAGGTGTGGGGCAGCTGAAAGAGCCAAGCTGCTCCGAAGGCTCGTTTTTCGGTCGAGATTTTTATTTAAAAGCGCCTGAGAGTAAATGAAAATCGCCGACCGTTAATCACAGAGAAGAGAGGATAGGAGCGCGCGCGGTGGACATCTCCCCACTGAGAGAAAAGGCGCGGAAAAAAAAACGCGTAGGCTGCCTCCCCCCCCCCCCTTGAAAACGTAAAAACACCCACCCACAAACTATATATACTATATTTCCGAAAGTATTCGCTCATCTGCCTTAACACGCATATGAACTGAAGTGACGTCTCATTCTTTATCCATAGGGTTTAATATGACATCAGCCCACTCTTTGCAGCTGTAGCAGCTTCAGCTCTTTTGGCCACGCTTTTCACATGGTTTAGGAGTGTGTTTATGGGAATTTTTGACCATTTCTCCAGAAGCACATTTGTGAGGTCAAACACTGACGTTGGACAAGAAAGCCTGGCTCACAGTCTGCGCTCTAATTCATCCTAAAGGTGTTCCATCGGGTTCAGGTCAGGACTCTGTGCAAGCCAGTCAGGTTCTTCCACACCAAACTTGCTCATCCATGTCTTTATGGACCTTGCTTTGTGCACTGGTGCGCAGTCATGCTGGAACAGGAAGGGGTCATCTCCACAAAGTTGGGAACATTAAATGATATAAAATCTCTTGCTATGCTGAAGCATTCAGAGTTCAGTAGTTATATGCCCATAGCCATGGAAGTGATTGAAACACCTGAATTTAATTATTTAGATGGGTGAGTGAATACTTTTGGTAATATAATGTACAGTATATACACATATACACATCGATCAGCCATAACATTAACACCATCTGCCTAATATCGAGTAGGTTTTCATTCAGAACATGCATTAGATCAGATCACAAGCCACACTTTTGTAGGGTCTGCAGAATGAGCCTTGACATTGTCTGGCTGAAATAACCAGACTATTGTACACACAGAAAAGTGAAGAGCTTTGTGATAAAGAGACATCACAGAACCCATCATCATCCGCCAATTCCACCAGCACACCCCCAACTTTCTGTTCATGGATGATAATGCTCCACCACATCGTGGCAGAATTGTCACAACTCGTCTTCAGGAAGTTGGAGTGCCTCATATGGTTTGGCCATCAATGTCCCCTGACCTGAACCCCATAGAGCACGTCTGGGACCAGTTGAAGCAGAGACTGCATGATCGCACCTCACCCCCACGTGACCTGGCAGAACTGTGTATAGCACTTGTGGAAGAGTGGAACGCATTGTCTCAGAACATCAACATGAGTGCGAGTGAGGAGCATGAGACGTCGCGGTCAAGCTGTTATTGCGGCAAATGGTGGAAACACCCGCTACTGATTGTCAATTTATGTCATTTGAGGCTGTCATTGTCTAAATTTTTGGGGCAATAAATATTAAACTTATGAAAATTGTGTTTCTTCTCATATATTATTAGTAATATCAAAGGGAACTTTAAAATTCAGAGCAAATAGGAAAAGCAATCATATAAATAACAATATCCCTAAATCAGTGTAAGCTGTGTATTATATAGATTCATTACACAAAGAAATATGTCAAGTCTTTATTTTCAATGATTATGACTTTCAGATAATAAAACCCAAAATTCACGATCTCAGAAGATTTTAATATTGTGAAAAAGTTCAATCTTGGTGTCATAGGTATCCCACCCTAATCAGCTAACAAAGTCAAAAAACTCCTGAGCCTTTAAATGGTATCAGTCTGGGTCAGGAAGCTACACAATCATGGGGAAGACCGCTGACTTGACATATGTCCAGAACAGTCATTGACACCCTCCACAAGGAGGGTAAGCCACAAAAGGTCATAGAAAGTTAAGTGGAAGGAAAAAGTGTAGTAGAAAAAGGTGCACCAGCAACAGGGACAACTGCAGCCTTGAGAGGATTGACAAGCAGAATCCATTCGAGAATTTGGGGGAGCTTCACAAGGAGTGGTCTGAGGCTGGAATCTGTGCATCACGAGCCACTACACACAGACGAACCCCAGACATGGTCTACAAAAAGCCACTTCTGAACCAGGCTGCTATCAAAGCAGCTTGGGCTTCTATTACACCTCAGCAGTGCCACAGACTGATTGCTCCATGCCACACTACATTGATGCAGTAATTAATGAAAAGGAAGCTCAACCAAGTAATGAGTGCATAGTATTTAATATAATTTTCAGAAGCCTGACATTTCTGTTTAAAATATCATTATTTTAATTGATATGGTCACATTCTAATTTCCTGAAACAATTAATTTGGGGTTTTATCATCTGTAAGCCATGATCTTTGAAATTCCAAGAAATAAAGGCTTCACATATTTCACTCTACAGGTAATAAATCTATATATGAATTTCATTCTTAGAAAAATGTTAAAAATATTACATTTTTCACAATTTTCTTTTTTTTAATGTACCTGTACATTTACCAAAGTGAGGCTGACCCTCTGGTTGACTTTTTTTTTTTTTTAAATAAATAAGTATATGTGCATGAATAAAGAAAATGAAAAAAATGTTTTACAAATAGAACAAATAATTGACTTGGCTTATAACTTGCTTATACTGGCAGAAACATTTCAGCTAGGGTAGCTTGGTAAGTATAATAAAGGTTTGCCAAATTGTATGTAAAGTTATGATGCATGATCTTTAAAATAATCATACCCATAAAGACAAACTATATTCAATTTACTCTTTCCATTGATTCAGAGCAATCAATCTATTCTGTCTAACACTGGCACTGGAATGGTGTTGAAATTTGGTTCACAAAGGGTTGTGGTCATTTTATACTTTCTTGCATCCTTTACTGAAGCCATCAAATCAAATTCATGATGAAGTCACAAGCTCAATGACGTTTTTAAAAAGGTGATCATATGGAATCACAAGAAACCAAAAATACACAGATTTAAAATCTTAGTAACCAGTTAAAAACTGTTACACCACTGGATAAGGTATTGCAAAAAACAGCTTTCCCATGGAATTTTCTTATGGAAAGAGATAAAATGCTGAGTTTGTATGAAATGCTTTAAAAGAAAGACTCAGATAAGCTTTATACTTTTACTATTTTGTACTTTTCTAAGAACAGAAAAAAAGACAAAGGCTTCAAAACTTGCATGACTGTGAAACATTGAGGATTTTGAGATTAAAGCATAATTATTGAGAGATCATGGAATTTAAAAAATAAGTCTATAAGTAAGTATATGCAATCTTTAAAAACACTATCAGCCTCTCAGTAACTATATTTTAGCAATACCTGAAAATCAACATGCACAATGCAATTGTCTTTCAGATCATATACCTAAGTAACACGTTTAAAAATTAAAAGAAAAATAAGAAAAAGCATAATTAACAAAAAATGGGTAAAAGGCCAAACAGAAATAACACTTGATACAGACAAGAAAAGTAATATACAGTTCTATTTACAATTTCACTGTGGTTTCCACAGAGATATAATATGTACAAGACCACTGGAATATGAAGCCATAACATTGTCTCTGTGCAGCATTTTCAAGCGGTACATGGTCTAATGATCATCATTGCTGATTTGCGTGCTGACCATCACCTTGGCTACTAGATCTGCTGTGGCCAGTGTTAACCTGGATAAAGTCTTTAAGCCCATCAAAGCCCTGGCTGAATAAAAACTCCACGTACCAGGTCCAATATTTTCCAGCCTGAGGACAGAAGATGCAGAATAAAAATGCATTTAAATGGATACTCTAATCTCAAGACTTTTAAGTGTAATCTGATGACAAAGCTGATTAACAATGAAATACTTTTTAATAAAATGTTAATTGATTTACCTTTACAGAAGCCAAGTCCACACCCTTCTTGCCAGGCCAGCACTGAAAGAAAGAAACAAATATTAATCAGTTTCTTCTTTGTCAAATATCAGTCAAACAGAACTGGTTGATACAGTTGGAAAAAAAAGTTGTTATTATATATGACGAAAAGTCTCACGCAGCTCCCATGAATAATGTTTGATTCTGTATTAACAGACTTCCCTTAACAGACTCATGAATATCATATTGTTTACTCCTTGTTCAAGATTTTTACATTCTGCTGGTCTCATTCAGACAATCAGCCATACAGATGTGGGAATCATGTCACTTTCTGCATGCTTGCCTTCTAAGGTGTCATTTTGATTCCCAATTCTATATTTATAAAACCACAATCATTGTATTAGACTAGAAAATGTTCTAAAAAGATTTGTAAACACTCAGACTTATCAGACCACAGTGAGGCAGAGACAGAACACTATATATAATCCAAAAACAGGACAGTTAAAGAGCTCTTGGCAAGGATTCCATCATATTATTCGGCCCACTATAAGAACACCCGAGAGGTGCGGGGTTGCTTTGTTGCTGCAGGGCCTTAATGGATTGCAATAATTGAAGTTTTAAAAAAATTCCTGCTGTATTAGGGAACTGTACAGCAGAAAGTCAGAAGCATCTACCTTAAAAGTAAACTGAAGTTGAGTCATGCAACACAATGATGCCAAAAGTTTGGGCCAAATATTTAATTTTAAAATGTTTTATTTGATGATTAATTCTCATTAGTAGTGGAACAGACCGCTCTGCTGTTTTTGGTTGTACAGATTTGCCAGTTACTTTATTATCCAAATCTGTGTATCAACAGGCGGTTTTTTACCACAGGACCACTGTTGGTAGTATGTTTTCAGGTTGATGGATTTCTCACAATAGAGAAGTGACACTGAGATGTTTAGAAATCTCCAGTTACACCATGTATAATATTTGTTTGGTAGACCGTTCTTGGTACAGCTATCTGGTCAGCGCTGCTCTCTCCATGTATTCATGGGTAAGAGGACAGCTGAAAAGCTGTGCATCAACTGATGGACTATAGTTCTATAAAATTCTACCTATACAGCTAAGGTTCATCAGTCTTAAAAAAGCTCTTAAAATGTATCACTTAAGTAGTTGAGTGTGAAATTAACAAGTGCATTATTTGACAAGATGACCTGATTATTGGATGACGGCGTAATTAATTGTTTATGTAATTCAGGAGCAATTTGTTAAAAAAAATTATGATGATTCACAAAATTTCTGACAATTTCAAGTTCGATACCATGAAATTATGAATAAAAAAAAATCATTTCTAGTCTGTGATACAAGTGGACTGGTCATCAATATCCCTAGAGTTGTCACAAAAAATCCAAGGGTTTACAAACTGTACAAACCTTCTGGTGAAACTCAATTGAATATTTAAAGAAGGCCGGGTGGTGAACAAGGTCAAAGTGGCTCCAATGATCAGACACTCCGGTCTGGCTGAGTAGGTGCTCATCAATCTCAATGCCAGTGCCAGGCAAGAATGACTTGGAATTCCACAGACAGCTCACCATGGCCACTAGGTGTTGGTTGAACTCCTGGTATGTATTTCTGCTTATGTGAAATGTTTGCTGCAATTAAAAGAGATTTAATTACATCACTTAAATCCCTCAAACTGACAAGTTCTACTGTACTTATTACACCCCCTGGAGTAAACTTTAAGAAATATGTGCACTTTGTGAGGCATGATTAGTGTTTAGGTAAACTGCATTTAATGTTCACATAATGTTTTAAATAAACGTCCAAATCTCCAGTTTAATTATTTCCTAATAGTAAAACAGTAAACTTTTCAAACGATGAACAAGCGTTTTGTTAGTTTTGTCAGACAGTTTCAGTCCTCCACTGCTCCCTGGGTGCCATTAGTGGATGCTTCACGTGTGCATGTGTGATGGGTTAAATGCAGAGGTCACATTTCTTTGTGGTGCACTGTGTGTGATGGTGTGTTCACAATGACAGACACTACTACAATATAAAACCGCCATTATATGACAAAATTAAATAGTTCATTAAATAACTGCAATAAATCAATGCATCTAAACCTTTGTTTCACCTTCACCAGCCCATGGTTGCTTGGCAACAACATATTCTAAATGAACTACATTTGTTTTGCAAAAGAAAGTTAATCACAATGGTTTTAATTTTAATTAAGTATTATAAAAATGTATTATCTTTTATTCTGCCACTTGGCTGTGTGTCAGTGATTAACATTTTTAAGCATTCTGCCTTATGTTGTCCCGTAGAAAATGTGACATAATCTGTTACTAATTATTGCTATAGTACACTAATAATCAAAGTACCACATTAAGAAAGAGACCGTTTCAAGTGTGTGTTGTCATGGTAGATGTTGCAGAAAACACAGTGGCAACAAAAGAAATAGTAAGATTCATAGCGCAAAAATACTGCAGAACAAATGTCTGCTACACAAATACGCATGATCTTAAAAACAGACTGTTAACGTTTGAAAACAAAAGAATGTGGGCCAAAATTCTCCTTAACCAGTTAAAAAGACTCCTCAAACAGTTATCGCAAAGCGTTTGCAGTTTTTGCTGCCAAAAATGACACAATTAGTTAATTAGATTTAGGGGTATTCTTTTTTTAACATGGGTCCAAGTAGGTTTGGGTAGCTATTTTTCCTTTAATAAATAAGATGATCATTTAAAAACTGTATTTTATATTTACTCAGGTTATCTTTATCTAATGTTAAAATTTGTTTTAGGATATTAACAACACGAGTGTGTCAAATCCAAAAACAAATATTAATTTACAGCACTATACATAGTACCAGTATGTGGCCTAACACTGAATAAAATGCTGCTTTTAAAAAGTTTCTTAAAAATATTCTTAAATCATATATTCTTAACAATCCAAGCATAAACCGAACAAATTCAGAAAAAATATAAACATTTGACAAAATGGAATAAGAGCGTCCTTGCATCAAAGAGATCCTTGTAAAACATGTAGAAACATTCTTTAACAAAAAATAAATCACTATGTGGCCTTTTCATCACCTTGGATGTATATATCCTTGCTATGCCTTGAGGCCTTTCTGACAGTATCTAGTGATCTTTTTATCATCAGCAGGAAAAACTGAGACTTTATCAACATCCATTCATCACCGGTTTTTCAAAGCACAGATTGAAAGTCCTTCTAATTTACCCATTTCAGTGAATAATTCAAAAGAAAAACTCTTACAGGCACAGCAACGATTTCATGGCATAAATGCACTTTGGTCTTACAGCACAATCTCCATTACCTCACTTTGCTGCTCTTGTTTTTTGGCCAACGTCAGATTTTTTCTGTATCTAAAAGGGAGAAAACAGTGCTCACAACATGCACATCATAACATTTTAAAACTAAATAATTATTAATATAAAAAAATATCTTTTGATCCAATTTATCAAAATCTACTGTTAAATGTTCCTAAACATCTCAACTATAAACAAAGATTTATATGAACACCATTCTTAAACCACATCTCCAATCAGATGCTCTCTTTAAAAAATAAAACTAAATGTTTACAACAACAAATGTTAATGTTTAACAATAAGCACAGATAAAGTAAAAAAAACCCAACAACATTAAATAGACACTCAAATTCATTCTGAACCATGATAAATTTATGTGAATGCAGTGACTTATTGATGGAACATGAATTAAAAGGATTTCACTAAATATGCTCCTTAATTCAAAGTAACCAAAAATAATGATCAATTCAGAGCAAACATTTGTGCTGTCTCAGTGTCTCTAGAAGTGGTTAGTTTCCTTTTTGCTGAATGGACCAAACAAATTACATGCACACTTTTATAGAACATAAATAACAAAGCAGAAAAAAGGCAATATTTAGATCAGATCTGTAATACTAATAGGTTACCTGTACATGATGTAGCCCAGTCGATCCACAGTGAGCGAATCCGTGGCAAGGAGAGCTGGATAAAACACACCAGCTGGGGGCATGATGACCAGTGGCAAGCCATACTTCACAAACATATCACATACCTAAAAACAAGAGAGCAACTCACAATCACACTGACTCATAAAATACAAATTCAAGCAGTATAAAGGTTAAAGTTTTAAAAAATTCTTAAACAGAAAAGTTCACTAAAACAAGCCGCTCAGAACTTACCGTCTCATAGAATGTGAGTATTTGGCTGAGAAGCAGCACATGACAGTTCTCAAGCCGTAGACCCTCAACAGCCAGACGTCCCACAAACCGCACCAGTTCTATGACTGTATCCATAAACCTAGACAAGGTCATAGTTCTGTAGAGGAGTAAAAACCATTTGAATATCCTCTCATCCACTTTGAAATAACTGACAAATGAAATAATACAAACTGTAGGAAATAAAATTTAAAACTACAAAATGCTTGTCCCCCAACACACAGGTCATAAATTAAATTTATTGTTTGCTAGATGTGCTTGCCTTTACCCTCACTTTGCAATATGCACAGTCTTAAACCAGAGGCCCAAAGAAAAACTGAAATAAGTAGATTTCATTGATGCATTGCCTATTGAAGCAGTCAAATACGGTTTTGCCCTTGATCTTAATTCCTTCTTCAGCAGTGCACCTCAGTAATGTAATAAAAGAAAATAACCAAATCAGCAGGCAGTGTGAAGCAATATACTGAGGCAAGGGAAACATCCACCGCACTTCATTACACACAATTCCACAGAGCACTTTCTTGATAAAGAAAGTCCACACAGGGCTTGACCATGACCCATATTGACAGAGTTCACTATGTTTTAGAATTAACATCACCCCAAGGCAAGAAGCAGCCATGAGTAAAACACTCGAGAACAATACCTCCACAGAACCTCAAGACTAATTGCAGTACATTAAAAGGTAGCTTTAAACAATGAAAAAGGTGAATATAAACAATAGGCATTAAGAAGACATTTACAAATTAATTTTCTGACTTTTAAATGTGTAAAGCCTCCCTTAAAGTCTGTACTTGTTATGTAACGGTTTAACATCAAGCAAATATTGAAATAGACTCACTCTGCAGCACAGGGTTCTCATTTATTTCATTATTAGCTACTAAACAGCTAAAAATCAACAAGATAAAGTTAGTGAATCAGAATGCTTGTATACATAAGTCTAGCAAGAAGATTATAACCAGTTGAGCAATTGTAGTCCTAAAAGACTGTCAACATCTGTTCATTTAATGTGTCTTGTAAATGTCAGAATCATACAATGAAATGTTGGTTGATCAGAGGTACAGCTGTGCTCATAAGTTTACATACCCTGAGCGAATATTTGTTTTTTTTTGGCCATTATAGAGCATTATTATAGAGAATATGAATAATAACACAAACGCTTTTCTTTCACTCAAGGTTAGTGTTTGGCAGAAGCCATTTATTGTCGATCAACTGTGTTTACTCTTTTAAAATCATAATCACAACACAAACTACCCAAATGACATGGATTAAAAGTTTACATACCCTGGTGATTTGGCCTATTAACATGCACACAACTTGACACAAACTGGTTTGAATGGCTATTAAAGGAACCATTTTTACCTGTGATCTGTTTGCTTGTAATTAGAGAATGTGTATAAAAGGTCAATGAGTTTCTGGACACCTGACAGACCCTTGCATCTTTCATCCAGTGCTGCACTGACATTTTTTGGATTCTAAGTCATTTGGGAAAGCAAAAGAGTTGTTAAAGGATTTGTGGGAAAAGGTCATTGAACTCTAGAAAACAGTAAATATCGAAGGAATTGAGGAATCAGCAGTGTTCAAACTCTAATTAAGAAGTGAAAAATTAAGCAATCCATTGAAATTTCAGTCACAACTGGCAGGAAAATTTGGATGCAAAGAAAACCCCAAAAATAACGTAAATACAGGATTCTCTGAAAAAATATGATGTAACCTTTTCAAGATGCACAATAAGGAGGTACTTGGAAGAAAGATGGACAGCATGATCAAGTTGCCAGAAGAAAGTAATTACTACACAAATTCCACAAAGTATTCCACTTACAATAGGCCAAACAACTCTGAGACAAGCTGCAAATCTTCTGGCACAAAGTTTAGAGTGATGAGACTAAAATTAAACTTTTTGGCCACAACCATAAACGCTACATTTGAAGAAGAATCAACAAGGCCTATGATAAAAGGTACACCAAATTTGCACTCAATAGCCTGGAAGCTGCACATGGGACGGACTTGGACATTCCAACATGACAAAGATCCAAATCACAAGGCCAAGTCGACCAGTCACCGGCTACAGCAAAATAAAGTGAAAGTTCTGGAGTGGCCATCTCAGTCTCCTGACCTCAATCTCATTAAGCTCCAGGGAGACCTCAAATGTGCAGCTCATGCAAGACAGCCCAAGAATTTACATGAACTGGAGGCTTTTTGCAGCAAGAATGGGCAGATATCTGAGAAGATAAAAGAGCCTCATCCACAACTACTACAAAAGACTTAAAGCGGTCATTGTTGTTAAAAGGGGCATAATACCGTATTAAGAACTGGGGTAGGTAAACATTTGGGTAATTTGGGTAGTTTATGTTGTGATTATGATTTTAAGAGAGTAAACATGGGTGATTAAAAACAAATGGCTTCAGCCAACCACTAACTATGAGTGATAAAAAAAAGTTTGTGTTATCATTCATTTTCTCTGAAAAATGGTTAAGAAATCATAAATTCTGGGTATGTAAACTTATGAGCACAACTGGACCTCTGTTCAGCCAGATGCCACTGTATGATCCTGATAACACAACTGTATATTTGACTGGCTAAAATATCCTTAGGATAAAATCCAGATACTAGTCACATGATGTGACAATATGTAAACAGGGCTTCTTTTTGGAAAGTATACTCTGTAAAGTATACAAAGCAAAGTGAACATTTACACCAGGTCAGACAACAAAAAAATGTGTTAGGGATGCTCACACTGTGCCATTGCTGTTGAGGCTAATGTCCAGGCCGTCCTCTAGAGCACTGATGGAATGCCAGGTCAGCCACTTCACCAGCATGTTGTTCAGACACTCAATGACACTACACTGTGAAAAAGGACAACGGAAAAGAGCACACTCAGATAAAGCCTGGACAAAAAGAATCAATGCTGAAATGCCATGAACACCACATAAGTAATATTTAAATGTTGCAGTGGGTGAGCAAGCGAACCTACCTTAAAGAACACAGCAGAGGTGAAGTACAGTTGCGACAGTGGCTCAAAGACAAGAATTTTGATATCTGCAGATATTGGACAGAAAATATATTCCAGTTGTTCACATATTAATACTCAAACATATGGTAAATTGTAACTGTATTAAATATGTATTTTCAAGTCCTACAGACCTACAAGCATCAACACAAACTTAAGAGACTTAACTTGGACAGTTGCCCAGCACTTGTTCGAATGGAGTCGAGCACAATGATAGAATGCCCTAACAGCAGGGGAAAGGGCCCACATTGCACAACTGAGCCAATGTTGATCTTTAAAAGTCAAACAAACTAATTTTTCAATGTGCTGGAAACACTAGAGATTTTTGAAGACTGCATAAAATAAGATATTTGAAACAAACCGCTGAAATTATCTAAATCCTCCACCACAGTTACAGAATATGCCCTGCAGTCAGGAGCAAAAGGCTGCATGTTATAAGAAGGAGAGCAGGCTTTGAAGTAACAGTAACTCTGCACTCACAGTGGCTGGGCATCAGGGGGATGTGACTGAGCAGATCCAAGATATGGGTTCGCAGAAACGAGCCATCCCACACACTCAGGAACTTGTAGAGGAAGCTCTCAGTGCTGAAGAAACCCTCCTGAGAAACATGCACAGTATAAAGACACAGCTCACTAACGTGTCTGGAGAATATTTTCTTAATTAAGAGAACAGGACCATCCTTCTTAATGGTGTCAGACAGATCCACCAAGGGAAAGGAAATAAAAGATAGACTATGCTGTGTCCGAACAGCCAACCGAACAATGCTTAATACATTGTATGCATCAGGAATGTCTTATGTAGTCTCACCTGGAGGAACTGTTGTGAGGAGATGACCGTACTAAAGAATTGTGAAGCTTCGGCTAGGCTGTCCAGGCCCCTGTCTGTAGGACACAGCAGGAATTCTACCAAAAAGGGAAAACCTTCCATTACTACTGCCAAGCCATCTCAGCAAAGTACACAAACATGAATGAGATTATAACAGGATAATACAAAACAAGAATACAAAACTACTTTAATATTTCATCCAAATAAGGTTGGGGCAAAACGGTTGGGGCTAATTTTTTACCCTCTTGTAGCGAGTGTCCAAGCCAAAAGTTAAGGCGCAGGAAGGCAGAGTCATCCTGTACACAGTCTAGGTAGTGGAGGGCTATAGAGGATCCCAGGAGAGAACCCATTTGGGCTGGAAGCTGAAATTAAAGGCATGCTTTGATTATTGAGAGACAGAAACTTCAACCATACTATAACAAACATCCTCAAAAACAATGACTAGTTCATATTTGACTTTCAGATGTAAAGAGAACAACTCAGGATAACTTCCATTTGCTGTAAATGTCCATTGCAGTGATGTTAGATATGCAGTCAAACCTCGTTACCTTGCTCCTATCGGTATGGGCCATAAATTTGGTAAGATGCGAGGTTGGCGAGTTATCGTAACGAGGTAAATAACATGGAAGGAAATCTGTCCTGCAGCCCTTCATGGCGAGAGGCGGGTTTGGCGAGAGAACAGGTGGCGAGCTAATGGGGTTTGACTGTACAAACAATAGACTTCAATTTTCTGTAATATTCATATTATTCTCAGCTTTGTAATTTGTCATTGTGTGAACAGCTGCTTCTCAATATGGGAGTATGAACACACAAATAAATGATATGCAGTGACAGATTGTCAACTGATGTGGCTCAGTCCTTCCATAATTAAGGAGCAACCGAATCATTCATCAAACGACTAGTTTTAATGTTGCGGGAGCTGTGACGGGAAGAAATCAATTATCCTTTGTGAATGCAATGACAAGCAAATGATTTAAGTGTACGGTAGTTTTTTTTGGACTGAATGGTTATCTTGGCCTAACAGTTCTGTTCTATCCTTCCTTTGCTAAACTGCAAGACCAACAATAAAAAGGTAAAGGCCCAGTCAGAACACCTTGTTGCTCAAATTTTATCCAACAAGAAGCATAACCATCCAGAGGCCTTTAAGAAAGATGTACACTTGGTGTATGAAATCAGTGGATTTGCCAGACAAACATTATTTATGAACAATCCACAGTGACTGTACCCTTCATGTCACTTTCAGAATTTCAAATGTTTCCCTGGTTTTTGAACTTTCCAAACAACTTAATTTTCCACACACACAAAAAACCCCACCCCTGCGCACCCTTGCATATACATACTTGCAATCATTACCGAGCAGGCACGCTTATGCCTCCACACACTACTAATAACAGAGCTCCACCATGAGACCAAAATTAATATTGCAGTGTAAATAAACTTGCTGTTATTTAGTTGGTTTTCCACAATGAAGTATAGAACAAGACTAATTCAGTGAAAACTATGACTTAATTTACAAAGGTTCAGGACAACTTGTAACCAATACTGTACCCATAACACAAGAAGCAGTTATTAGATCTCTTGAGACACTGACTGTATTTCCACAGCCTTTCCATTAAATTTCTAAATGAATTAGTTGAGAGTTCCTGAATTTCATTTGGGCAGAAATATGTTTTTATCTAAACTGACATAAAACACATTGTAGGGGAAAGGTTATATTTAATTTTCACAGAACAGAAAAAAACAAAATAAAGACAGGTTCAACACATGTGGCCATCAACAGGAACTGAATTAAAACTACTTACCATCACCATGTTGACAAATTAAAAAAAGATGAAGATTTTAAAAGATGTAAAATTAAAACTGTACTAAAGATTTTAAGAGAATGTCTTTTTTTTTTTAATCAAGATATTTCCAAGAGTCAATATATTTTCATATCTCAAGCGATGGAACAAAAGAAATACTAATAAAATAACAATTAATACAATTGTTTTTCAAACACTAAGCTGTACTGCATGTAATTAAGCCTAAACAAACTAATTCTACAATATTTATAATAAAATATCTGGTTGGTCAGTGTTCTGTAAATACTGACCAGAACAACATGTTAGAAAAGCATAATGACCTAGTGCTACAATAATGTGACATAAATAATTAAACTCATATTACCAAATGTTTGGACTAAAATATGACTAGTCAGACATTTAATGGTTAGATATATATTCTGTTTTACATTTTCAGATTCAGACATTTGTTTTATTTTGATCTAACCATCAGCCATAAGGCTACCGTTTCAGTTTGGCACTGGATATCCCTTTTAACAGCAGTGACCAGCACACCACTTAAACAGAGCATTTGCCTGGAGGAGCAGAGCTCAGTTACCAACAGAACAAGACATAGATAAAAAGCTGCAAAGCTAAAACTATGCAAATGTAGATTTAACCATTGAACTAACTTAATTTATTATAACCTCTAATTCTCCATTCCATAACAACAGAACAATACTGTTTTTTTTTTTACCCATGTACTAGAGAGACTGTGTTAATATCCATTTAATTACAAAAATGACCAAAATCAAGGGATTCCCAAACTTTTGCATAAGACTGTATGGTGTGGACTTGGGAGCCTTAAAAATGGTATTTCTAATTGGTCAGGCTTTAAGTTCCAATTTACAAATATATACACATCAGGATTTACCTAAAATATTTATTGCAGATTTTAAAAAATGAACACATCAAAGCATTGGGTGGAAAAAACAAAAAACAGTCCTAAACCCAAAACCCTTAAACACATCCTGAGTGTCAAATGTGTCACATGAATGTGGTCATGTTTGCTCAGTATTACCTCAATGTTGTGGATGTTCTGCAATAATTCAGTAAAGGACCGCAGTTCCTGCAGGCGAAAGGCTTTCCTCTTCGAGTCGGTGTCAAAAGCCGAGCTCAAAACAGGCACCTCCAAATGATGCACTTTCTATGGTTGGACACAAAGATTTCACTTACTGTCGAGTGGAAGCTTATATATTATAAATACATTTGTTTTTAATGTTTTTTTTTTTTATTTAAAATAAATGTAATACAGATTGTTAAAAATCGATGTGACTTAGAGGTTGAACTCATGGTAATCTCATTAGGATGTTGAAATATACATGGTGGAGGTCCAATGATTCCACTAACAGAAGAAAAACATAATTCCAAATAGATGTAATTTTATAAATGTTGATTGTTAATGACATTTAACTACTTAAATTTGAGAGACAGAGAGGACATTAGGCACAGGTTTTGAAGGAGGGAATTCCAAAGCATAGGGGCAGCAATACTAAATGTTCTACCACCCAAGGTGGCTAACCTGAATTTAGGAACAGTGAGTAGCCCAGTACCAGAGGAGCGCAGTGAACAGGGGGGAGTGTATGAACAAAGTAATTCAGTGAGGTATGAAGGAGCAGATCCATGAAGGGCTTTAAATGTGAGAAGCAGCAGCTTGTACTGAACATATGATATGGGCAGAAAGCGAACATTGTGGAGAATAGGGGTGACATTCTGATTTTTATGAGGATGTAAGAACACAAGCTGCAGAGTTCTGTACGTACTGGAGCCTGGTTAATGTTCTAGTTGGGAGACCAAAGAGTAGATCATTGCAGTCATCAAGATGGGAAGTTATAAAAGCATTAAGTATTTCTGCATCCTTCAGTGAAAGTGACGAGCGAAGACGAGAGATGTCTTTGTGAGAACAAAATGACAGAGCGGAATCAAATAGAAGACCTACATTTCGGACAGTGTGTGAGGGTGTAATAAGAGCATTGTCAATAGATAAACTGAAATTTTGAGAATTAGTAAGGAGACATTTGGAGACAATTAATAAAAGGTATTGAGCTTTAGAACGTTTGAGGTGAGCCATAGTTTTTTGTCATGAACACAAGCTAAGTGAATGAAGCTGAGGTGGTGAAGTAGATTTGGGTATCACTAGCATAGCCATGAAAACTGAGGCCATGGTTTCTAATATGACAGATGAATATAAATTATAAACAATAAGGGTCCAAGGACAGATCCCTAAGGGACACCCTGTTTAACTGGAGAAAGGTGGTGATCTATTATCGTGGAGGTGGATGAATTGCTGTCTATCAGTGCGATAAGATGTGAACCAAGAAAGAACAGTACCAGATAGTCCAATGTCTGAAAGGCAAAAGAGAAGGATACTGTGACTGACAGTGTCAAAGGCAGAGCTTAGATCTAAGAGAAGGAGGACACTGAGGGAACCGGAGTCAGTGCAGAGTAAAACGCCGTTGGTGACATGTAGCAGGGCAGTCTCAGTGTTGTTGAATGGACGGAAACCTGACTGGAATGGCTCGTAGAGATGATTGTTAATTTTTAGATGTTCCTGCAGTTGAGTAGCTATAACCCTTTCAAGGAACTTGGATATAAAATTTGATATATTACTGTCTAAACCCTGAAGTGAACATGTCCAAATTATGCCCGATTAGCCAATTTCCCTCCCCAGTGCCATATGACTGGTTGGTGTTACAAGGTCTCAGGTGTGAATGGGAGCAGGTGTGTTAAGTTTGATGTTATCGCTCTCACACGCTCTCATACTGGTCACACAGCACCTCATGGCAAAGAACTCTCAGGGGACCTGAAAAAAAGAATTGCTGCCCTACATAAAGTAACTTCAGTCTTGCATATCGTATGGTGTTCATGACTATTGTGTTTATTAATCACAGTTTCCCACATTTTATAATGTGCCAACACTGGAACTACTTAATATGCAAAGCATTTCCCCCTTAAGGTAAAGTGCTCACAAATTTATCAAAGTCATGGATGATTTTGTTTCAGTACTAATCTGAAGCCTCTTAAAATACTCAAATGATCCAGTTTTCTATTGCAGCTTTTATTGCTGGATGCACAGTGTATTTTATTCAGATGTGAGACACTTATTAAAATGTCATTTGTTCATTCCTTTGAATATTTAACTGAAAATGTTTTCACTTAGCAACATGTGAATGTACTTTTTTTTAGATTTCGATGACCGTAACACACTGATGATGAGAGAAGCATAATACTGTAGTACCTCACCTTCTCTTTTAATTATCCTGTGTAATCATCTGGAAACTGAGGATACTGAGAATTTCAAAAGGGGACATAAGCTGCTTAACAATTCATAGCTACACTAATCTGTTTCTCCTAGTCATGATTTGCCTTACATTTTTAATAAGCCTGATCTGGACAAACTACTGATGAAAGTTCACAGAAGCGACATCCAATGTTTTCACCCATTAACTTAAATTTACTTTGCATAAATAAACAAACGTAGAATTGGACAATTGCAACACTGAAAATAAGTTGGACTGAAGGTGTTTAGCTTTTGCTCAAATGTCACATTTTCTTTAAGGTTTGGAAACTGAGGAGTTCTGCAAGTGGAATATTTGCCCAGTATTGCTTTATACAAGACTTCGGCTGCTCAATTCTGTAGAGCCTGTTGTCCATTTCTGCTCTTCATTAAGCTCCATATATTTTCACTAGGTCACAGATCTGGAATGCTGGCAGGCCAGTCAAGTGCACACACTGTCTACAAAGTCATACTGTTGTAGTGCATACAGCATGGGGCCTGGTGTTTTTTCTTGCTGAAATAACCATGGACTTCCCAGGAAACGATGTCACCTTGATGCCACATCAATCTGAAATCCCAAAATGTGCCTCTGCAGCAATAGGACCTTCACACCCATGAGCTCAGGTCCAGAGACATCTGTATTGAATTGGAGTTTGGCTTTCTTTTTGCCTTAGACTTTCAGGTCAATTAGCTCAATTTCAGACTGAAGCATTTCTTATTCAGCACTGACGGGTCAAAAGTTTTTGACTTTGCCAGGATTTCTCAGAATTACTGAGGAAATTACAATTTTGCAGTAATGAATGTTGATATTTAACTGACTGACAACTCTATTATGTTCAAGTTTGACACAAAGCAGCAAGTTTTGGTATTTTTTGCTTGCAGAAATTGATCCTTTGGTGGATACCCAATCATGTTCCCCTCACGTGTTTCCAGCTCAACTGCTTATTGTGGAATATAAGACATGTTTTAAAACAGCTTCAAACAGAATAACTTGAAAATTCTATAAACATTTCACACTTATTTCACGCCAAGTCAACTTTGACCATTGCTATTTATAGGGGGAAAAAACTTAAGTTAATCAACGGAAAACATTGAAAATGTTTAATAAAAGATCAAGTGTTCACAAATCAGATTCTTGTTTTTTAATGCATTTTATGAACTATCCCATTTTTCTGAAAATAAGGTCTGTAAAAGATTAGAGCTGATGAAGTCCAAAACAACTGTTGTTTGTGTAGACATTAAAAAGACTTTAAATCACTACTGATGCCCAATAAGTCATTCTCTTACAACATAAGCACATGATATAGTGGAGGTTAACAGTCACCACCTCTGGTGCCTAGTTGCCTCAGACTTTATTTTAGAATAGTTAAAACTTAAGTAGACAAGAACCCTACACTTCCTATCAAAGAGATTTTAGAAAGCATGTAGTTGCTCCTAGCAAAGATGTAAAGTTTTCACAGCTTTACTTCATACTAGTAAATTATTATACCCCAGGATTAACCACCTCACTGTAAAAAGGCACAAAAGACTGTTGTCATAACATCTTGAACACATCTTACCCTTTTTCTGGAAGTGGGCCTCTCTTTCTCCTTCACGATCACACTTTGGTCTGACATTATTTCAGTCCTGTTCTTTCGCTGTACAGCAGTAAGAGCTGCTTTCCATGTGGAATTGTAATTCTTGAAGCCAGTCTGTAAAAGTTCACAAAGGCAATCAGACAACTGGCACTTTTCCCCTGGCACCAGGAAACAAGCCACTACTGCACTGCACCATGGAGAGAGGTTTATCCACTGCAAATAAAGTGACACATACTCGACCTGGGAAGCCACAGTGCCACGCTCTGGCTTACAAAGAGGTCTGACAGCCTGAATGAAGTATCCGCCCTAAATCGGGCTGTTTACATTCCTGCCATCAGATATGCGAACACAGAAGGTGGGAAAATGCCATGTTTTTGGTTTGCAATTTGTCAAGTGCAGTGTTTACCAAATGCAAAATGAAAACTAGGAAACAGAGGAAATGCATAATGCAAATGAAAAATCTAATTTTTGCGCAGACATACTGAAATTAAGGACCCAGTTGATATCTTAAATTTGCCATGAAATTCTCCCACCAGACTTGATCTAGCACTACTCCACGTTACAGGCAATTTACGGTGAATTGCTGGGATTTTGAAAAAATAGCCATGTAATCAATTATGCCGGTCATGATGTAGTAAATTTCATATTAACATATTAAAATGTTTCCCCTAGTCATTTGCATCAGGAGTCAGTAATAGCTTTGCTTTTACACAACTGCCAATGCTGTAGACTTGCTCTGATGAGAATTACAGTATTTTCATTCTCGGCACGTTGGATCTCCACTTCATGTATGAGTTATTCACAGTAGCTACAGTGGTGTGAAAAAGTGTCTGGCTGGAACATGAAATCAGCATCTCCATAAAGCTTGTGAGCAGAAGGAAGCATGAAGTGCTCTAAGATTTTCTGGTTGATGACCGTGTTGACTGTGGACTTCAGAAAACACTGTGGACCAACACCAGCAGATGACATGGCTCCCAAATCATCACTGACTGTGGAAACTTCACACTGAACTACAAGCAACATGGATTCTGTCTCTCTCCACTCTTCCTCCAAAGTCTGGGACATTGATTTCCAAATGATATGCAAATTTTACATTAATCTGAAAGACCACTTAGAAAAAGTCCAGTGCTTTTTCTCCTTAGCCCAGCTAAGACGCTTCTGATGTTGTCTCTGGTTTAGTAGTGGCTTGACATTTGTAGTCCATGTCTAGGGTTCGTCTGTGTGTAGTTGCTCGTGATGCGCAGACTCCAGCCTCAGTCCACTCCTTGCGAAGCTCCCGCAAATTCTTGAATGGATTTTGTTTGGCAATACTCTCAAGGCTGCAATTGTCCCTGTTGCTGGTGCAACTTTTCCTAACACTCCTTTGGTGGCTTACCCTCCTCAGTCTCCCAGACTGAGACCATTTTAAAGACTCAAAAAACCTTTAAAATGTGTTTATTAGTGACTTTCCAAGATTGAACTTTTTCACAATATTCTAATTTTCTGAGGCAGTGAATTTTGGGTTTTATTATGTGAAAGTCATAATCATTGAAATTCCAAGAAATAAGAACTTGAAATATTTCACTGTGTGTAATGAATCTATATAATGTATGGATTTCACTTTCTGAAAGGAAGGTTAAGAACTACTGAACTTTTTCATGATATCAAATGTTTTTTAGATGCACCTGTATGTCATAATAATAGAGTCCAAATAAACAACGCACTCTCCATGTTGCACAGCGAGTTAAATGGTGTGGGTTTACCTCACTGCTTGGCTCAGATCTTGGGGTCAGGTGAAAAGATCAATTTGAGGTTATAACAGTAAACAGAGCAGTATGATCAGATGTTAAGATTGATGCACTCACCCTAATTCTTGAAGGCATTGAAATTGACACAAGCTCAGGGCGGAAGACTTTATACAAAGCTAAAAGTTGCATAAGGTAAGGCTGTCTGCCCTGTTAGTGATGGAGAAAAGAAGGGTAAGCGTTCTCAAAACGAGTCAGTACCCAAATACACCTGAATAAACTCTAATCCCACAAAAAAACAAATATGACAAAAATAATTATAAGTGAT
>JBBIGC010136912.1:0-22203 GCA_037576955.1 Lepidarchus adonis
TAATGAAAGAGATTGTATAAATAGATTAGTAATAGGAATAGGAATAGTAATATTAAATATATATATATATACACATACACATATATACACACATACACATATACATACACATGCACATATACATACACATGCACACACATGGATGCTACGTACATATATACACACACATACAAAGCAGCCTGTTTCTGAATATTGAAATGATGAATGTAGAGTTTCTATTAATTTTTTGCTCTTTTTATTATGTACTTCGTTTCACAGGAGCTTTGTTGCTTTTTTTGTTTTGTTTTTAGTTTTAAGAACACATCAACTGCTCTGCCAGTAGTCAATATTTCTTATTCTTTAAACCATTTTAACATGTTTTTCCAAACATAAAGACATATTTGACTGCATTTGTCTTTATATTCCCTCCACAATTATGTTTTGTGCATTATTTAGCAAGTCCATCCTATAATGTTATACTAAAATAATATGTGGTCACTGCTATCTTTGTAGCCTTATTGGTTGATATAAGTGTTTGTAAAGTTCAGTTAATGGTGTGACTGTACGTTGGGCACAAATACAATAATCAAGTATTATAATTTCATAATGCAGTTGAGTCCACCAAATTTTTTTGCCTTTTAGCTATTTTTGTAAAAGAGACTATGATGAAGACAAGGTCAAAATGTGACTTCTGCAGGAGTCCAAGAACATAAGCCATTTCTGAAATATCTCAGATATCTCATTTTAAAGACACAACGTTTTGGCTCCTGTGAAGGAACATTTCGATGCATGACTAGACTGGCACAAAGAACCTGGGGCCCTATCAACCACGTGTCAGCATTTCATTATTTTTAAAATATGTTTTATTGATTGTGAGTTTAACTGTTCAGTCTAAAATATAAATTCCACATCCAGATATAGAGTCAGTTTCCCAGACCTGCATTAAGCGTAACCTTAGACAAAACAGAATGTATAATGTTGAAACACCACTAACACTGCAATGTAATCTAACACTGGACATTTAATATATATTTAAGAAACTAATTAGCGTGACAGACACATTATGCACACTATATATTTTTGCATTATACCATAATATAGTATACAGTCTTATGCAAAAGTCTGGGCACCCCTTGATAAATAACAGATATTGGAGATTTTGTAATTGAAAAGATGTTAACACAGTCTCTCTAGGAACCAGGAAAAATACACAATATTTTCAGCAAAACTAGTTACTTTTTATGTCATAAATTGAACAAAAAATAGCATGGCACTGTGCAAAAGTTTGAGCACCCAACATAATCAGTAATTAGTAACAGCTCCTCTGGCAGATATCATATCTTCAAATGCTTTTCAAAGCTAAAAGTCTTTCAGTTCTTGTACTTGGGATTTTCTCCCATTCTTCCTGCAAAAGGTTCTAGTTCTGTAATATTCTTTAGTCGTCTTGCATGCACAGCTCTTAATATCTACCCACAAATTTGCAGTGATGTTTAAATCAGGGGACTGTGATAGCCATTCCAAACCCTTCAGTTTGCGTCTCTTGAAGTCGTCCATGGTGGATTTTGAGGTATGTTTAGGATCATTGTCCTGTTGTAGAAGACATAGTCTTTTCAGCTTAAGGTTTTTTACAGATGGTGTGATGTTTGCTTCCAGAATTTGCTGGTATTTAGTGGAATCCATTCTTCCCTCCATCCGTGCAATGTTTCCTGCAACATAACCCCAAAGCAGGATAGATCCACCCACATGCTTAATGGTTGGTAAGGTGTTCTTTTCATGAAATGCTGCTAATTTTTTCTCCAAACATGCCGTTTTGGCCAGATTGTGGCCAAAGATTTTTTATCTTCATCAGTCCACAGCACTTGTTTCCAAAACACATCAGGCTTCCATAGACGTTCTGTTGCATAGTTCTGAAGTTGGATTTTATGATGGAGATGCAGGTAAGGTTTTCTTCTGCTGCCTCTTCCATGAAGGACAGTTGAACGGTGTACCACCACTCCTGAGTCTGCTAAATCTTCCTGCATTTTTCTTACCAGCATATGTGGAAAGGGAGCCTAAACTTTTACACAGTGCCATAAAAATGTTTTTTTTTTTTTTAATTTATGGCATAAAAAGTAACTATGTAATATTTGCTAAAAAAATATATTGTATAATTTTCTACAAGTCGTACAGAGACGGTGTTAACATCTTTTCAATTATAAAATCACCAAAATCTGTTATTTATCAAGGGGTACCCAAACGTCTGCATAAGACTGTAAATGACAACAGCAACGATAAGACTGCAATGATAAAACTGCAGACAGTTTGTTCCCTGTCCTTGCTTCATAACAGCTTAGCTGTATAGTAAGTACCTCTGATGAAAGAACAGAGAACAAACTGAAGCTCTAACAGCCATGCTGTGTGTTTTTAGGCTGCAGTTGTGCTATTGTGAAACAGCGCCACCCCCGCCATCTTGACTCACCCATCTTTTATGTGTTTACAGTCATACCAACACTAACATGTTAGAGCATATGTCTATTCAAGGAGGGGAGAAATGTACTCTGAATATACCAGCAAAACATGGCTGCTAACACCCACATATACCAGCTTAAATGAACAGAAAACTCATGCATTTGGTTTCCTCTGCATCAAATTGAGCCATTCAAAGCCCAACTTTAATTTAAAAAAATATACATTGAGATGGCTCATGCTCCTGCTTATCTGCCTGAGGCAAAAGGAGCACAAACCAAGTATGAGATTTAAAAAGAGTTCTCTGGAATCACCAGCGTACATCTACAGGCTGGAGTTAAAAAGCAGCTGAACCTGGCTGCAAAGTGTAGAGTACATTCCAAACAGGTCTGGACACAAGCTGTGTGAGGTTACAGCACAGATCAACCAGCAAGGTACACTGAGCAACAAAGCAAGATTGATGTGGACAATATCATCCACTGTTTCTCATAGTCATGATGCAGTCAGATTACACTCTCGAGTATTAACGCTACCAAGTTTAGTATAGTATCAAAAGATGAACCCAAGATTTATAATACATACAATCAAATCTAGAATGCAAGCAATATGCTTATTGCTATTTAATGCTGGGGAGTCACAAACAGAGTACTTTTATGAATAATTTCTCTTGACTATTAACATGAATGAACTGAGAAACGATATATTAATTGGCCTAAATGTTGTCTGTGAATGTAAAGAAATAAATGTTTTTTTTAATAATAATATAAAATTCATTTAAGCTAACAATATTACATTTGTGCTCTAAACTACTATAAATTACTACTATTATCAATAATTAATAGTTAATAACTTTAAATATTTATTTTAAAAACTGTGTTGCCTTAGACAGCTGACCATCTATATCCTGAAGATCGGGCAATTGTTAGCACAGTTGCAGCACTCAGAAGCTGCCATTTTACTTTCACTACTTTTACTTTCACTATCTAAATTTCAGGTTTTTCTTTACTTTATCTATTGACTTGAAAATATAAAAGAAAATTGTCATCAGAAATATTTGTCACCTGTTTTTATTGCTGATGTTATTGATGATGCTGAATATTTGTTCCAGTCCATCCCACAAGATTACTTACCCTCTTGAAAGAGCTCTATAATCCCTCATCCAACAAATAACTGCATCTTATTTTAGAGCAATTTCACAGAACTCACAGAAATTACACACCCCTCACAGAAGTTACACAACAGTTACACAACACTTGCAACAGTTACACAGCACTCACAGAAGTTACACAGCACTCACAGAAGTTACACAGCACTCACAACAGTTACACAGCACTCACAACAGTTACACAGCACTTACAACAATTACACAGAACTCACAACAGTTACACAGCACTCACAACAGTTACACAGCACTCACAACAGTTACACAGCACTCACAGCAGTTACATGGCATCCACAACAGTTACACAGCACTCACAGAAGTTACACGGCACCCACAACAGTTACACAGCACTCACAGAAGTTACACGGCACCCACAACAGTTACACAGCACTCACAACAGTTACACAGCACTCACAACAGTTACACAGCACTTACAACAATTACACAGAACTCACAGAAGTTACACAGCACTCACAGCAGTTACATGGCACCCACAACAGTTACACCGCACTCACAACAGTTACACAGCACTCACAACAGTTACACAGCACTTACAACAATTACACAGCACTCACAACAGTTACACAGCACTCACAACAGTTACACAGCACCCACAACATTTACACAGCACTCACAACATTTACACAGCACTCACAACAGTTACACAACACTCACAACAGTTACACAACACTCACAACAGTTACACAGCACTCACAACAGTTACACAACACTCACAGAAGTTACACAGCACTCACAACAGTTACACAACACTCACAACAGTTACACAGCACTCACAGAAGTTACACAGCACTCACAGAAGTTACACAGCACCCATAGAGGTTACAGAGCAGCAGTAGTAATTCCATAAGAAGTTTTAAGATAAAAAAAACTGAATAATAATCATACACTAGGAGTTAACACTACTGCTGTCAACTTTCTAATGAAATGGGGTTTTTTTTATGAACTTTCTCTGCTAAGTTTGAGATATAATTAATACAGCTTTCCTGCCATTTCTCAAATGGCCCTGAAAATGTTACTGGTTCAGCTTGTCTTCATATCTTAACCTCTACCTTTATCTAATCCATAAATGCATAATAAACCCTCAGCCACAGTTCAGCAAATTAAAGCTAGGTCCTTCAGTGCTGTATGCAAGTCTGACACACCTTTGATCAGAATGCTTTGAGACTGACATAACTGAGGTGATGTAACACACATTCACTGCATTTGCTACATTTTTTTCAAGTTTCTTAACCACTTACTTTAGGTTCCCCAGAGCTGCAGTGCTTTGGCCATGTGCTTTTACTAGTCACTCTCAGTCACATGATTAAGGCGATAGCATGCTGGCATACAGCAAAAAAGCTATAAAGCATTTCACTAAAAACATGAATAAAAAGCAGTAAGGTTCATATTTGTATTATTTTTCTTTCTCAAAAGGTCAAAACAATGACAAAAAAAGTGATTATATCAAAATAAAAGTTGTACTGTCAACTACAAAGCCCTGTATACACAAAAATCATACTGAACATACACACTGAACATTACACAGCTTTAATTTTATTTTGGTCAGAACTCATTTGTTGTACAGATAATAGTCTTCAATAACTTTTCTCACAGATCTGCCCTAATTTCTGACATATGATGTAATGTTATTCTCATCTATATTCCAGAAAGAATACAAAATTGTACTAGTAAAACATAGAATTAAAAACATACAAACAACTGAGTGTCCTGGGAACCATCATTACACAACTTAACTGCCACCATAAATCATGTGACCAGGCATGGAAAACAAGCTCATGAGAAATTAGATCTAGGCATCACCTGCACATTAATAAAGCTGCTCCAAAAGAAAAAAATCTACAAAGCAGTCACAGACAAACGCTGCAATAAATAACACACCACAATAAAGGCACAGGACCCATTTCTCCAAAAATCTAAACTATCCAAGTCTAACATCAAATTAAGCTTCCAATGCGATTTCAATTCAATTCAGTCCAATTCCATATGAATTGAATGAACTATACAATATATACTTTTGTTCAGTGTTAAAATGAACAACATGTCAAATGAAAAAAAGATACAAACACGTGACTTTCTTGGACTGTTTAATGGAGGGTGAACTGCAACATCACCATTTTGGTGGTCTGATGCAGGTCAATAGACACATTTTTCTGCTCCTCAGTTTAAAAAAAGTTATTTGCATAAATTTTATTTTCACCATGTAGAAATTACAACACTTTTTCAACACTGTCCCCTTCATTTCAGGGCACCATAATTTTGGGGACAAAATATTGGTAGGTATATTAAAGCTGTCATGTTTAGTACTTTGTTGCAGATTTGTCATTTATAGCATGCGGTAATGACTGCTTAAAGTCTGTGATTCATAGACATCACCTGGTGCTGAGTATCTTCTCTGATGATGCTCTACCAAGCATCTACTGCAGCCAATTCCTGCTTGTCTCTAACTTTCTTCTTCAGCATATGGAAGGCAAGCTCAATTGAATTTAAATCAGATGACTGGCTTGAACATTCAAGAATTTCCCATTTTTAGCTTGAGAAAGTCACATTTTGTCTTAGTAGTATGTTTTTTGTCATTATCTTTTTGCCATGAGTTTGGATGTGTTTACTGGATCTTGAGCATATAAGATGTTTCTATAGACCTTAAAATTCATTGTACAACTGCATTCAGCAATAACATAATCAATGAAGATGAGTGCGCCAGTACCTGTGGCAGCCACACATAAGCAAGTGTGTACATGTACACCCCCATCACCATGTAAAACAGATAAGTTGGTACACCTTAGATCTTAGGCAGTTCCTTTTAGTCTCCACACATTCCTCTTGCCATCATTCTGATACAGATTAATCCTGCTCTTGTCTGTCCATAACACCTTTATCCACAATTCTGCAGGCATGATTTTTGATTATAGGCTTAAGTGTTTATACAAGACCCTGATTAGCTGTTGCTCTTTGCCAATTGTGTATGATTTCTCCACATATCTAGCATGCTAGATATCCAATCCCAGTTGCCGACAAGGTCACGATTGCTTTTATCGCGTATCAGGGTAACTCACACATAACGGCTCGTTGTTGCGGATTATCTGCCAGGTGACTCTGTGAACAAGGATTTAGGATCTCAAGAAAATGTAAAATGAACATAAGAACTGAGACAGAGGCTGTAAGGTATGTTAAACTTAATTATAAAAATTTTTGGTATTCTTGTAGACACTGTGTTGCAAAGTTGGTTATTTTACTTAAAAAAAATCTAAAATAAAAAAAACATTTTATGCATGGCAGAGAAGACATGAAGGAGACAGAGAAAATTGTTAGACCAAGCACATCCAAAGTAAATTGAAATGTTCATTAGCTGCAAACAAACAATGTGCATGGGGTGTAGGAGTACATTCCGACTGAAGAGAGTTGACAGCATCAGGTGTGTGTTAAGCACACGCGTTTCACTGCCAACACTGATCAAACCAAATTATGTGCTATCTGTTTTGTGTTGTGTAGCAAGCAGTGAAAATCAAGAGCCGTGGATGAAAGGGACTCAAAAGCAATATACACATTTAACATTGTCTGTGTCTTTGCAGAGCCAATCTTAGATTATTAATGAGGAAGAAAAGATTTACTTCCCCAGATTCTGTACTGCATCAGACTCTGATTGGACAATGCTGACAGGGATGGCATCATTCAGTTACGAGAGCACACACACTTAGTTTCACAATCTTTAGTTTTAAAAATTGTATAAACCTTATAAAACTTTGAGTAGTGGCTATATTTTAATGACAGCACTGTAGCCGAGGTGAGGGTGGAGGACAATCCTGGAGGACAAACGTGACAACAATTTCAAAGGCATTCTTCCTTCTGGCAATTTTCCAGGGTTTTGCATTTAACACCACCATTGGCATGTTCAAACCCATTCTATCAGTTGAAGACCTGAAGTGTGACTATAGATCTGACCTGAGTACTGGAATTTCTGCCTGCCAACTTCTAACTCAACAAGAACTGTATCAGGAAATGAACTAAAGGATGACTAACGGCTGCCTCCATACGCTGGCGGGAAGTGAATGGCTTGGCCTCAATGATGCAATTTTCCTAATGCATTCATATTGAACATCATTACAAGGAATGTGGGCTGCAAAAAACACTATGAACACTGTGAATCTGTAAAGCCTCACTGTGCAAACTATGATTAGAAAGCATAAAAGCTTATTCATATTCCGAATTTCTGCAAATGTTTACACCAATTTTGGTTGAGACACTTTGCTAATATATAAATAATCAATGATAAAATGTAAATACAAAGCACTCTACTAATCCCTTCTTACTTTAATCTGATTAGACTTAAATGACAAATAATGGTAAACCACAAACTGCAAAGAATAACCAGCGTGTCCTTTTCCCCACTGGATTTATAAGTATAAATAGCACATAGCTACTGCATGACAGGCCTGTCACAATTATTACATGATTGCCTGATTAATTTTATTTGAGCACTGCACAGTTAAACTGACCTTTTACTTGAGGTGTGTCAGAGGTGTGTATGGTTCAACTGGGGCAAATGCATGTAAATAAATGATAACAGAAAATGCATTTGAGACATGTCAAGTAAAAATAAAAATCTAATGTCTTGCTGATGCTACCATATTTTTGAGTGACATTTGTTTATTTGGGGCTTGTTTACAACACTTTTAAAAGGCAGCAATGAATAACAATCATTTATTTTACCTTAAACTGTACCATCAGTTGTGAACTAGTAAGTGCGACAAACTATGAACATAGCTTAACATAGCCAATTTGGACATTATGGGCTTGTACGTTGAACCCAACAATTAAAAATGTAATTAAACAGACCCAATTCATAGGGCAGTTAATCATTATATGACTGTGACAGGCCTACTACATTATTATTCAAAAAGCTTTAATTTAGTGCCTAACAGTGTGTAACCAGTTTACATAGACAAAGTGAAAATAACAGGTTACTGTTCAAGTCATCAGAAAATGACACTTTGTCAAGAGCATGACTGTTTTTGGAGTCTGAGACTTGTGGTTAGATATTCTGTCAAAAACTAGCTATGCAAAGTAAGCCCAAATGTTTAACACTTGGTAGAGGCTTTCACACAATCTCACTGCATTATTCTCATAAAAGTTTCCTCAGATGAGAAACAGAAGCTGGCGCCATCTGAATGCTAATAACTCTGCCAATTGCACACAGGCAATTTAAGGTACAGTCTTACGGATGGCAAGATCACATTTTGTGTACCTACAACGTATGTATCATAAGCACTCTCCATGCACACACACCTGTGCAGATGACATAGTCCATGGAAAGCCTTCAAATACAGTGTCTGGAAAAGACCCAACAGCATCCAGGGGACTGAAGCTCAAGCCTTAATTGTTAGCTGCAATAAACCATTTATTGAGAGTATGTCATCTTTGCTACATAGGATTTGCAAGAAAAAGAGAAAAGTAGTGAGCGTTCCACTAAAATGAGACAGTTAATTCACTCATACCTTTCTCTGTCTACTGACCTTACAGTACTGATTCCAATCTTCCATAAGAGATGGACACTGCTTTTACTTGCCTATGAAGACCTCATATTTAAAAGGGCGAACGTCTGTGGTCAAATAAAATACATTTTGTTTATATTGTGGGTGAAAATAAGAACATATCCTAATTTATTTTAATGTGATTAATTTAACACAATAAAACATCAAATCTGACCTATTCAAAGATTATGAAATATTACATTTTATGCTATACTTTTGTCCAGTTTGTTTACCACAGCATATTAGAAATTGTCGCCCTGTGTGTGTTCCATGTAGAGGATGTGTAATCGTATTATCAAACTACAATCTGTTTTTCAAAATTTTGTATTTTCTATTTCTATTTATGTATTTCTTATCATTTAACCATAAGATACTAAGCTTTCATGACTAATATAGGAGATGTACTTTGTGCAGCACAGCAAGTAGTGTGGTTTGCATGGGAAGTGGTCTGATATGTCAGCCATCTCATGTGTCATGTGTCCTTCATATCTTATGAAACACAGTAACGACAACCAAAGAAATTATATTCCAAATGAATCGCTGCCATAAACACACATTAGAGCAATCGGAACAGAATTAAAACCAACTGGTGAACTTTTATCTAGTTGTTTAAGTCTTGTTCACACTTGCAGAGTCACCTTGGAAATTAAAGTCTCGACTCGAATGTAACTCAAAAGTTAATCTGCAACAAGGAGTCGTTATGTGCAAACTGTTTGGATATCGTACATGTTATATATCTGAAGACATCTCACATGATTGGCAAAGAGCAAAAGCCAATCAGAGATGGGATAGGTTTTTCATGATGTGGTTGATGTCAGTATAGTACTGGGCTAAACAAAATTAAAATTTTTGCTGGTGGTACTGGAGTTGTCCTGGTTAAATAAAGATTAAATTATATAAAATAAACAAGCTGTGTGTGAAGTTTGCATGTTTATAGCTCTGGTTTCATGGGGGTATTGCTATGTGCAAGGGCTTCTTTAAAAGTTATCCCAGTCAGAACAAGCTTGAGACCTATATGGTTCATGGTGGAATATCTTCAGCCGTACAGGGATTTTGGGGCTCTCGCGTGACATGACATAGTTGGATGATTTCACGATGTGAATTGTGGTTCTATCAGTGAATATTGTAATGTGAACACCAAGGTTGCAGATCAGTCATATTGTTGTGTGAAAGACTCATGATCAAATCCTGCAGTGTGAACAAGACTATAGCCAGCTACATCCTGAGAAAAATAAAGAAAAGAAGCAGGGTTAGGAAAAGGGGCAGGCGCCCACCACTTCTTTGGATGCGAGGTAGCTATTTTTAAAAAATGTTCATCTTCAGTGCCAGTAAAAAAAAAATCCTTTCTGCATGTTTTGGTACATTTGGCCCATCCAGTGGTGTTAACCCTGGCTGATCCCAGACTTGTCCTGAGCCTACCCTTCTAATATCATCATGCATTACCATAAAGTGTTATCAAATGTAAGCTGTGACCTGATATTCCAACAAGAAACTCCCTCTTCCACAGCACACGGGAGTCTTTATCAGCCTAGGGAAAAGAGAAGGAGTAAATACCTCCCAGGCGAGGGCTGCCAGGGCAACGTTCAGGTCCATTCAGTAGCCAGCTGGAGAGCCATAAACTGGCAGACTGCCCCATAAAGCTCATGGCAAAAGACAGGGGGACATCAGGTGGATGAGAGCATTTGGGGTTCCTCACACAAAAAATCAATCATAACATGTAGATACAAGCTACGTTTTCCACTGACTTTGAAGCTATGGACTTCGTCATCTGTGTGGAGGTGTAAGGAATGCACCAACATTTTTCAACCTGATCTTTTTTTACCACATCTGTAGTGTACAACCAATTAGTGTGGACAATAACACATTACTCTGTACATGAAAAAACTACCTGAGAAAACTTTATAAATGCATTTATATGCATTTAGAATAATACTCGATGGGCAGCTGCTGAGTTCCACTAGTAAACTCTTGCAAAACATCTGTATTTAGCCATAGGTATATGTGAATTAGGCTGTAAATCTGTATTGTTTTATTTTTCATTGTTGGGAATACTTTTTATAGAGAAGTTGTCATTATATGTAGTAACCGTGGGGTTTTCACAGGCTTGTTCAAGTATAAGACCACAAAAATAGCTAAAAAATGAAGAAAACATTATATAAAACAGCAATAATAGTGAGAAGCAGCTCCATTCTCTCCTGTGTGCCTCATCTTAAGATTATTCAAATGTAACAAGTGTAATGTCACAATATCTGTTCATTACAATCTGCCATTCACCTTCACCTCCAAAATTGTTTGTTGCACTGATCTTAATAATAATATTAATAATATTAATTAATATAAATAACTTCTGTTCTCAATGTGACTGGGCATCATTTTCACCTTGTTCTCTAATGCTGAGGTGTGCTAGTCTGAGCTTGTTCAATGTTCAAGTTCAACAGTGAGAAAACTGCGTTGCTCAATAGAACTAAGGAGAAAATTATGGAAACGTGATGCAAATTTCTCCCAGGAAAGCAGCACGTACACAAAAGGGAAACTACATAACCAGAATGCCTGGCTACTCTCAATGTATACTGCAATCGCATTTCTGCTTAAATGTTAGCTTCTTAAATGATTAAAAAGAGAATGTACCAAATGCACTCAAATTTTGTGACAACAACAGAGGAAGCTGATCTTCCACAAATAAAAAGTCCAATTCATAAAACTATACCTCCAGCAAGGTTTAGTCTTTAAAATCAGGTCCAAATGCATGTCCAAATTGGTGTCATGACATGATGCAGACAAAAAACAAATGTGTTTAAAGCTGTGTACTGTCTTGACTACAACTCTTTATCCATCATTGACAGCCAGACAGAGAGCTACATAATACTGCCTCTAGAAAGGAGACAAATATTGTTTCTCTGACCCAACCCTCTACTGTTTTCCAAGGTAGGCCATCCAGTGCAGCTCAAAAACCCACCCCTCCTGCTCAACAGGGCCTAATGATCCAATTACAGGCAGGGACTTGTTGACGGCGCTTTGTATGAGGAGTCAACCTGACACTAGTGCCCACCCTGCCCGAGTGTGACAGAAACTCCCGAGTGTGACAGAAACTCAGCCCTAAAGAGAAACAGCAAACAAAGCCCTTCTCAGCTGCAGGGCGTGTGTTTCACTGCTGCCTGATTCCAGGTACTGCGACTCATTTACAATACAAATCAGACAAGAGAGGGCGGGGGACATGGGGACATGGTCTGAGCCGTGGCCATGCAGACTTCTAGCCCAGTTTTAATGAGATAACAGGGCAATCAAAGTTGAATCTACAACCACTCAGACCTCGTTGGCTGTGAATTTAGTGTAAGAAAAAAAAGAAGAAAAATTATTCCCTAATTCAAAGACTTAAATAAAACTATCATGCTAAATCTGACAGGATCACACATATTTACGGTGTGAGCTAACAGAAAGTACATTTGCATAAAACCCTCAATACTGCAAACCACATTTTTGGACATTTCCTTTTAGTTCACTCAAAGGAACTTTTTTTTAAATGGGATTTCTTATTGCCACAAAGCATGATTTAAGTTGTGACAGTTTCTGTCAGTAAAATGTAATGTGCGTATAAACTGAGTGGTATGTGGTGAAACCTTGGAACTCTACGGGTTGAACTAAGACAGAAACATGTTACTATGAAAGAGGAAGCATGGCCTTACATTCAGTACAAAAAGTAAATCTAAGTAACAGCCCATCCATTCACAGTAACAAAATATGAATTAAGGCACCTATATAAATATTAAAGGTAAAAGGTTTCTGTTACTTTTGCATCTCATTATAAACCTGCTGATGTTCAGCATAACAGGATGAGCGACATTCAAGTTCCAGTGAACTGATGCACCGATAAACCAAAATCAAACGACAATCTGCTGGTGCTTGAGACACAGGCAATGACAGGCTCTAATAACAGCAAGAATCACCAAATCCATGAGCAATGGTCACATATGATGCATATTTCAACCTGAACTGACTTTCTGATGTTGAGAACAGCATCTATAACTGTACAGTTTACATATCAATATCAACATATCAATCTACAGAGAGAAATGATTGCTCTGTCCACAAAACAGCTCTTTCTAACTGCCACATGGGCTTGGTCAGTAGGCTTGCAAAACACGATTCCCTGCCTTGCTCTAGCGACCCATTTAAGGCAACAACTCTTGACATGTGACTTTTGAAGTATGTACTGCCATTTCAAAGGGGAGAACAACTAAACCTATGAAATAACCAAAAAGCCTATGTTACATTTTTTTTCACATGATGTTACTGTATAAATGCTTCAAAACTAACAGTTAATTAAAAGGTAAAGGATTTACTAATATTTGTCAAACTACATTCCAGATTAATAATCTGCTTAGTGAATATTTTTTGTAAAAAAAAATCAACAGTACTGCAAAAGTACGTAGCACAAGTAAATAAATAAACGCAGGCTTTTGTCACTAACCTCCACAAAACAGGTCTTTTTTTCACACTCCATGTTGGTGATGGAAGATCCGTCTGAATAACAAAACCAAGAGGGTAAAAAAAAAGTATCCAAGGGTGTGTCTACCAAGCAGGCATGTTGAAGGTGCTGAACACTGACTGGCCTGCCCTCTACCTCTCCAAGTCACATCAACAGTTGATAAAGTTAAAGTGAAAATGGAGAAGCAAAGACTGTTGAGCGATTTTTTTCTCTCTTCTCTTTTTTTTCAACCAGAATTGGGTAGAAGCAACTCACCCACTCTCACTCTGAGTCATCAAAGGAAGTAACCACTGGGACACAAGCTGTGAAGCTGAATGTCTTTACCTGGCCAATCAGAGGAGAGGTTCAGCCCTACATGCAAATCCCTTCAGGTGAGCTCTGCTGGTTTCGATTGGCTGGGAACTGCTGTGGGGGAGGGGAGAGAGGGACAATGTAGTAGGCCGGCAGCCCCCCCAGCAACGCAGAAAGGTGAAAGACTTGTTTCTGTTCAGCACATCATGAACCTGTAACGCACACTCCTTTAACCCTTTGAATTCTGGGTAGTTATTAAACGTACTTATTATTTAGTAATTATCATGAATTGTTTGTGATCAATTATTAAACTATAAGATAAGATAAGATAAGATAAGATAAGATAAGATAAGATAAGATAAGATAAGATAAGATAAAATAATCCTTATTGTCCCACAAGTGGGAAATTATTATGGAACTCATACTGTTATGAGTAAAGTCATGTTGTAATGTGGGCACATCTGTTAATCTGGCAAAATAATTTACACAGTTTTCCATTTACCTTAGATGAAGTCAGTCAGTTAAGAAGTTTGATGTTTGGTGTGGTTAGATTCTTGATTTTAAAGCTTGAGCTAAGAGGCTAACAATGATTATATACACATTAGCTCAATGCCCACTCAAATATTTTCAGTAAATACATCCCCAAAACTAATTTAAACCCATTAGTGTGGTTTAGGATACAGTATGATTTACAATTAGCTTCAAAAATAACAAAAGCTCATTGCTCCTAATACTAGCAAAATGTAAACTCAAAACATGTCTTGCATGGTTGACTACACCTGAAGTGAGAAAAAAATGTGTACAATTGCTTTTTTAAAAAGTTCAAACAACCCAGAGGCCATCATATGCACTGAAACTCCTTGAATTCAAATGGCTTCATTCAGCCATAATATTAGAACACGTAGCACAGTAGGTAAACCCATATGAACAGGCTGTTTGTTTGATGAGAGTGCAGAGGTTATCCCTTCTGACTTCTCAGTGGAAAAGAACACCATTCTCCCTGTACCTCTCTCTCAACAGCTAGAACAAAGCTTATCAAGCCTGTGTGCACGAGAAAGGTCTAATTCACAAGAGTTTGTCTAAAAAGAAACAAAATGCAGACTTGAGTCTACAGCCACCTGGTCCAGGTAGGAGACTCTGTGCCAATATTTCAAAGTCTAACTTGTGACAAGCCTCCTCTCCACTCTCATGTTTCCCTCATGATGAACACACCTACAGCCGTTCAGCTGAAGAGGCCTGGAGAGGAGATTAATGTCAATCTGCTGCTCTCTGACCATCCTTTCCCCAATGTTCTGTCTGTATTTCTATCTACGAATGTGCCCGTTTACATTTGTTTTGTTTTTTCACACACTGATGTTTTCCTTTGCATTTGTGTCATTTGCATTTGTTTGTGTGCACACGTGTTTGCCTGTGCAATTGCTCTGTTTGTGTATACAGCACATGCTTGCCAGTCATCTTTATCTGAAATGATCCAGCTGACAAACAGGAAGTCAGGGGTCTGTGGCGTGGCTTTAGTAAGAAGAACTGAGATGCATCACAACTGCTTGTTTCAGTTGAGATACTGCAGTTCAGTATTAATATTCTAGATTTTAATGGGCAATGGGCACAGACACACTCGCACTCTGCAGAGGATGAACAGCAATTTAGTTGAGTCTCTGCAAACGACTACAGACATCAACTTTAGTCTTAGTGGCAATTACCAGTCTTTAATAAAGGCTACTTAAACACACATAAGAGCAATTGTGGAGTAAAAACCATCAAACATCTTTGCAATCTGATGGATGTGTTCTTCGAATGCCACAGAAGCACAATGAGTAAGCCAGATTAAGTGCATTATGTATTTCACAGAGAATGCTTGCGTCAGTCCAAAACATGTTTAGAAGTGAAGATTTGCCTCGGAGAAGAAGAAAACCTTGTCCATTGACCAAGGCTTGGAACTGCGAGTAGTATTTTGTCTTTTTTCAGTTTTGAATGTACAATGGAAAATCTGTAAACATTCAGTAACATCTGCTTCTGTGGCCCACAACAGATGTTCTACATTAGCATGATAAGTTACATAACTACATACATTTGCAAAAGCAGAGCAATTAACACAATAAATTAAGAATAGTATACAGTCGTCTTTTCCTGATGGCACATCAACATCATACATTGAGCAAGTTTCTCAATACTACATCCTAAATATAAAGCAAAAAAGTGGAACTGCTATGATTTTGTATGAACAATGTATAAAATGTAATAAATAATTACTATAAAATGTAGTAGGACAACATATTGGCTCTCTGTGCAGTTTTGATGCATGTTCAGTAAGAAGGTACTTGCCAGAAAAAAACTGAATTTTTATGAGCACAAAACTGAATTTAACTGTCATAACCAGAGCCACTAAGTTTAGAGAATAGCCAAGTATTTATAACACCCTGCCCCCTACACTTGGGACGTCTCAGAGTACAATCACTGGAGTGATAACCTCTAGGGAATGACTTTGTTACATTTTAACTCATTTATATGTTCAAACTGAATTGACTCTATGCATCCTGTCCTGACTCCAGAGTTATTGTTTTCTTTCAACTTTTTTGCAAAAGATAACTTATGTAGAGGGACAAATATCCCCCTTCCCCAATAATGTTAAAGTAGTACCTCAAAATCACCAGTACTGTTCCTTTTCCTGACAATATACAAAACAAATGTTTTATATATTCTATGCTGTTTGGGGGGAAATGAGTTCCAGGGATAAAACAAAGTTTTTTGCTTAGTATTTGAGAACTCTTTGGACTTCACTAGAAGTCTATCCCTGACCAATATCAGACATGTATGCTTATTCATTGTTCATTTTTTATGCATAAATATGGCCCCTGTCATAGGTGTTTCCATTCATAAGTTAATAATTGTGGCATTTTCCAATATGTGTACAGCCTGTTTGATCGTTGGTATGATCTTATGTATTCTGCCAAGAGTGTGTAAACTTATGAGCACTACCTTTTTGTCTTATATTTCATCATTTCTGGTACAGTGACTATAATACGTCCAGATTAATCAGATTTAAACAAAAAAAAAACACACTGCAATTTCAACAATAACGCTAGAGTTTAATTTTTAAGACTCGCCAGTTAAGTATGAATATGTTTCTATATTTTCATATATCAGTCTAAATCCTACCCAGCAATCTGGCTGGAGATCAGTAGTACTACCAACCAGAAGTCCATTAGTCTTGCAGGTAAGCATATGCATGTAACCCTTGCAGCTGTGGGTGTAAAAGGGCATAATTCTTCAGTCAGAAAGAGAATCTGACCTGATGGTGATGCCAGGAAAAGCATTGGCCCTCCAGTTCTCAGAACAGATGTTTTGCTTGTAAGAGTTGTCAAAAAATACAATCAAGCCAAAGTCAGAAACTAGTGCACAATTATACAAAACACCTACAAGAATTTGTTTCTGTTAATGAGGACAGTATTACGTTCTGGTGGTAGGGGTGTGGACGTTATAAAAAAGAGAATATATTATATTATATTTTTTGTTAAATAAATTATTGACAAAGCTTTTTGTCAGTTTACTTGCAATTTTGTGTTAGGAGATGAGCCCATCTGTCTAAAAGTTGAAGGTGGACTTTCAGCATGATAACGATCCTGAGCACATTAATAAATCCATGAATGACTTAAAAAGAAAAAAGGAATACTAGCTTTTGAGGCCAGAGATATACATATTTTCTCTAGAGAAGAATACCTCCTGAATTTGTTTTATTTTAAAATGATTGATTTTGAAATTGAATGTTTTTCTTGTGGTTTCATGAAAGTATATCTCCTTTATCTGTTTATCTGGTAATATATAAAACCAACAATTTTCAAGTGGGGGGCCAATACATTTGTCAAAAAGCCAGTAAATCAGCCATTGTGACTGGTATAAATGGGTTTCTGGGACTCTCTCTCTACTCTACCATTTATACAATTATTTTTTAATTTACAGTTGGATGAAAAATATACCTGAAACATTGCCATTTTCATGGACACTACAAATATTAGGATAAACATCTGAAAAATCTTTTGATCTTGTTTTTGATTTTGCAATCATAATGAAAGAGACAAGACTACACAATGTTTCATGTCTAGAGACATGAAAAGTTATAAATAAGGCAAATGGCAAACCTTTATATGAAGTATTACTTACTAATGTTTTGAGGTACGTCAAATTTACACTACAATACTCTCTCTCAATCTAGAAAGAGGTCAGCTGCCCTCATGCTGGCAGACCTTGACCATGTGCTCCTGCTGACTAAGTGCAAAGACACACCTTTCCTTTATAGCCTAAAAATAAAACGGCACACTCCCAGTTACTAGAGCTGAGCTTGAGTCCAGGCTAAACAGACCAGCAGTAGACCCCTTCTTAAATGCAGACTCCACACTTCCATCTATTTCGCTAGTGTGTGGGCCATATCCGAGGGCAATCTCTTTCCTCTTAGCAAATTTACCTTAAATGGCTTATTGAAAGACATTAAACAAACAACCGTGGCCTCGCATTTAGCCACAGAAATGTTATTTTAACATAGAAGTGCTGATGTTGGTTTTAAGTTCTTCTGAAGCAAGCTGACATATGCTGGCACTGATACATAACCTACCGTTTGTGGTTCAAATGTAAAGCAGTGTTTAAGGTAGCTGTATCATTACCCAACAGAAAAATTCATAGTTTCCCTTTCACTGAGAGAAAGAGGGCTATTCAAGGAGCCCATGGCAAGTCTTGAAGAGTCCATATGTGAAAATAAAGTTACAGAAATATATTTAAACAAATGTCTTCTGTGATGTCACCAAAAACAATGCATTTACAGAAATCCTCAGTTTAGTCTCATCCTGAGCATTTTAGACCGCACTTTGAATAAGGCACAGTACAGGGAACGCAATCAATTCATTAGCATATATCTATCTTAAAGGTACAGTTACAAAAAAAACTCTCAAAAATTAAACTCTGTTTAATTCTAACAGACAATGAGAGATTGGAAACAGCCTCATATAAACGAATTACGGCAAAAGCATCATAGGTGAAGCTCTTAATAAAATACTAGAGAAAAAGAAAGTGGCCCTTTAAGAAACTCAGAGTCAAAGCTCAGCCTAAGGCTGTTTTTGAGGGTCTGAAGTCAGGTGTTTGCTGTTTTATGAGTCATTAGGAGCTGAGGATAGCACTCATTTTGCACTAGCAAGGCTGATAGCAGCTCTCATGGGTCACACTGAAAGAACAGGAGGATAGGGCTTCACATTATTTTATTAAATCCGCAGAAATGGACTAAAAGGTCAACTAAAAAGACCCACAGACATGTCACAGACGAACAGAGCACAGGTGAACATGAAAGTGTGAAGACTGTCACTGAATGTGCAGGTGCCTTATGTGATTAATGTTTCACAGTGATTTCCTTTGGAGTTCTCTTGAGTACTAAAGTTGTCTGGCTTCAGCTCTGAAAGAGAGAGATTATTGTATTCTCTGGTGACTACAAATACTCAAATAGCTTTAGTCAATTCCTAGAAGTGCCTAGAAATATGACTGGATAAAATAATATTAAAAATAGGAGGCTCATTAAAAAAAAATCTAACTCTCAACAGCAAATTAGCTCAGTCATGGAGTATATTTTGCTTTCATTGAGGAATTCCTGTTCAGAATGCTGTGTGTTCCAGGACTAGGCGTAGTTCCAGTCCAGGAAACTGACTTTAAAATGTCAGTCTCGACGAAAAATCATGAGACAATGAGGTAATAGCAGGTATGATATCTGACCTGGTTAACGTCACAAAAGCATGAGTAGGTGGTGGGTCGATGGAAATTACATGAAGGTGCTGAGTCATTGCCTCCATGGCTCACTAGCTTGATAAACGGACACTGATGTTTTGAACAGGTAAACAAAGACACTCCCACAGTGTACGTTCCACACTTGAAGAACTAAAAAAATGAATTTGAAATCCATGCATGTTGAGGCCACTCCTTTTGCCTCAGCGTCACTAGATATCAATAAAAATACTGATTAGCCATAGCATTAACTCCACCTACCTTGTTTAATCCCCCTTTGTAGCACTGTGTATTCTGACACATTTCTATCATAGCCAGCATTAACCTTCAGGGGGGTTTGACCAGACCTAGCTTTTTTACTGCCAATGTGCATTAATGAGCCTTGGTTGCACATGACCCTATTTACTTTTAGGTCTATAGGTATCTTATGTATCTTAGGTATCTTATATACAGTATATGTATGTATAAATATTTTTTATTTTAGTCTATTTACTTTTACATGTGTATTTAAGTGTATTTCTTGTATATTTGTACATAACGTATTTTTTTATTGTGTGAAACAGCATTTCAATACACTGTGTACTGCGTAAACTGTTGTATTGACAATAAACCTCACTTGAATCTTACAGTTGTCATTTCTTGGACCACTTACTAATCACTGCATACTGGGATTACCCCACAAGCCTGCCATTTTGGAGATGCTCTAAATCAGTTGTCTAGTCATCACAATAAGGCCCTTGTGAAAGTTGTCTTACACTCTAGCCGGCCAAAAGACCCTATTCCTTGGCAGGTGTGACTATAACAACATAACATGCATTCACTTATCAGTTAAAAGTTCCAGACAGTTACAGTCTTGTTTTTATCTGTTACTATTATCCACTGTCGATTAGCAAAGGATGGGTTGCCCTTCTGAGCCTTGGTTTCTCCCAAGGTTTCTTCCTACAGTTTAGGGAGCTTTTCCTTTCCTCTGTCGTCTTTGTCTTGCTCATTAGAGGCTCAGGCCTTGATTTTTTGAAGCTGCTTTGTGACAACATTAGTTGTAAAAATTGCTTTAGAAATAAAATTGACTTGATTTTTTGGTTCTAGACAAGGGGTATATCCAGAGGGTCCTCAGGCTTAGAGTTTTCTGGTAAACTGGGATGATGGATGCTGTCATTCCCCTCGTCTGATGCTTTCACTGATGCGTCCTCATGTCTGTGCTACCCCCTGGCTCTCACCTTTAGCTATGCTGTCATAGAGAGTCTTGCCGGAGCGCCTCCAGGCACTCATACCACAATGTTCATCTTTCTTAATCACCTGCAACATTGAGCATCGCTAACCGTCTCTCTCTCCCTCCCTCCCTCCCTACTTCACCCCCCTTCTCACTCAGTGTCTACTGATCTACTCTGATGTACCAGTGATCCTGTTACACTCTGTTGCCCAGATCATGGTCATGCAGACCAATCCTGACATGATGTACCCCCTCACTCCTACTGAGGAGAGCTCATAGGGACAGAACCACTTATCTGATCTTAACTCAAAGGCCCATCTGCACATAAAGAACTGCAGATGCCTCATCAAACTGGACTCATTGCTATTCTTTGTTCTTATTTATTCATTCATCTGCTGTCACTCTCTCGTATCGACAAGAGAAAGATGGGTAGACCCTTTTGGTTCCTCCCTTCCTCTACTTTTTAGGCAGTTTTTCCTTGCCTCTGTCTCCTTTGGCTTGTTCTTTAGGGGCTTATAATCTGTAAAGCTGCTTTGTCAGTTGCAAAAAATACTATACAAATAAAACTGACTTGATTTGACTTGTTTTTAGTGTAATCCTTAGCTTATATGTATAAGAATGGTGAGGGAATCATAATGAATATAAAAGAAGCATCCAAAAAATGCTCTGTCTTTAAAAGCAAAGACAGCCTGTGACTAATGACTTTGTACTAAACTTCTCACTCAAGTTTTTGTCACTTGTCAACACACAATAACACAATGTTACAAAGAAGAGGTCATTCATCATCTATATTACATGTTGTGAAAAGAAATCTCAGTCCAGGACAAGACCAGAATCCTTCGAGCCCTCTGTAGGCCTTGCATGAAAAATCGGGAGGACTTTGAAAAACTACTGTCTTAATACATCAAGAAATATAATCTGAAATGTTATGAGGAAGCCAAAGAAAATTCTATACAGAAACAGAGTTGAGCTCTCTGGACCTGATATAATCTCAGATTGACCTCTCTATGTGAAAGATGTGAAAGGCATATTTTGGGATTTTAGAGAATATTCTGTCATCAAGGCAATGTCTTTTCCTAGAAACTCAACGGCTATTGCAACAAGACAATGCCAGGCCTCAATCTGCTTGTGTCACTGGGCTTAACTGGCTTCTCTGCAGTACAACTCTGTCTCCTATTGATAAGGAATACAGGTTCTTGAGGAGGAGAATCAGAGAAAAGTCACCATGGACTAAGCAAGAGAGAGAGAGAGAGAGAGAAAGAGCGAGAGAGAGAGAGAGAGAGAGAGAGAGAGAGAGAGAGAGAGAGAGAGAGAGAGAGAGAGA
>JBBIGC010136916.1:0-22201 GCA_037576955.1 Lepidarchus adonis
TACTTGTATATTTATGTACGTGGTCCCTCGACTTACAACGTACTTTTTAATGGTGTGAAAGTGAAAGTAGCTTGAATAAAATGCAGATGGGTGAATGTCTCCCTCTGGTGGACTCACAGGGGACTGGCCCCAGAACAAAACACGCTTTTTTCAACTTTCGACACACTGTGAGGAACAAAACCCCGTCGTAAGTCGAGGATCCTCTGTATTTGCTTAATTTCATCTGTACACCACAGCATTAAAACCACAGACAGTAAATAACATTTATTAGATCTACAGTGGTACCTACCAAGCGGCGGAATTTATTGGACAGCAAGTGAACAGTCAGGTTTCGAAGTTGATGTATTAGAGGTAGGAAAATTGGTGTCTTTGACAAAGGCCATCTCCAAAACAGGCTGCCAGTATACAGTGGTTAGTACATACCAAGTACGTACTGTTACAACTCTTATTTCAACTAAGTGTTGCAGCCATCAAGTTCTAAATGTGTGTATATTTCTAAAGCACAATTAAATTATAACTACTGAAAATCTATTCTTTGTACTTATGTTGTTTAAATAAAGATTTGTGTGAATTAACATATTACAGATAATTTAGCTATATTTTACTTGGAAATGGGAAATGGGGTTTGTCAATTTATATGTGAAAATGCCCCTGAAAAAAATATTTTTGATGATTTTAAATACATATTTTTGATAAAAATGTAAAAAAAGAAAAAAGGAGGGTTCTGTGGTTCACTGTTCATTAATAGGTAAGGTAGAAGCGGTGGATAAATTATGCAGCAACAGATAGTAACAGTCAGTAACTGTAAACCTACAAAGTGCAGCCGTATGTGTAAGTTAAGCTTCCTGCATTAAGCTCCATTTCATTAGTGTTATTCACCAGTTCTCTCTCTCTACATGCAGTTTCATATCATCTCTCTCTCTCTACATACACTTTAATATTCTCTCTCTATCTCTCCCTCTCTCTCTACATGCACTTCAGTATTCTCTCTCTCCCTCGCTCTCTACATGCAGTTTCATATTCTCTCTCTCTCTGCATACACTTTAATTGCCAAATTTATTGCCAAAGCATGTGTTACAGGAACCAACAACTACTACAGAAGTTTATGAGAACAGTTCAGATTGTGCTTTAGATGTTTAACCATCAACCATGTTAACAACAACAACAACAACAACAACAACAACAACATAAATAAATAAAAGAAATAAATAAAAAATAAAATTGTATATAAATAGATTTTCATGTACAAAACCACATATAAAATGCTTATATTTACATATTTTATTTATATATGCATTTATTACTGATTTTAATAAAGAATTATTTTCTGATCTGCTCATTTTTGGGGCATTCTGTCAGGAAGTTCAGTTCTGTCTGGTGTGTTTAGTGTGCACTGCTGGCAGGTTCTCCTGTGTTTGGCGCTCTCTATAGCCGGACTGTGCTGACTGAGTCTGTACCTGGTCAGGGTGTTACTCAGGTTCCGGGTCAGTCTCTGTGTTCAAGTACTCTGCTACAGCGTACTGACGGTTTAGAGCCAAATAACACTGCAATTTACTCAGAGTTTTCCAGTGGGTGTGTACATTGATTTAATGAGATCATATGTTTTACCTTCACCTATCAGCTTGTAGAATAATTCTCTGTACCAAATAGAGTCAAAAGCTTTCCTAAAATCAATAAAACATGCAAAAATGTTGTTTTTATTTTGATTAACATATTTCTCAATTAGGGTGTGTAGGGTGTAAATGTGATCAGTGGTGCAGTAATTTGGTAGAAATCCAATTTGACTTCTACTCAAGACATTGTGCTTCATAAGAACGTTTTAGAATTTTAAATATCACACATTAACTTCCCCAGATTACTGCTCACACAGATGCCTCTGTAGTTATTAGGGTTGAATTTATCTCCATTTTTAAAGATTGGTGTTATTAATCCGTGGTTCCAGATTCCAGGGAAGTATCCCACACTCAGAACCATGTTGAACAGCGTTACCATGGCCAAGTGAAATTTAAACTTGTACATTTTAGTGTCTCGTTTAGGATGCCATCAGGCCCAGATGCTTTATTAGGTTTTAGTGTTTTAATTTGATCTTTAAGCTCCTGATCAGTAATGGAGAAGTCTAGAGGGTTTTCATTGGGGTTTTGTTCAGAATTTGGTTCTATGTTCTTGAAAAGTGTTTGGAAATGATTTGTCCATGTATCTGCATTTTGGATTGCTAATTCTTCAAAGTGTTTCTTTTTCAGGTTGTTCCAATTTTTCCAGAACTGGTTTGTTTTAATGGACTCCTCAATTAGTGTCAGTTGTTTGTGTGGTTCTGAGTGTGCGTGCGTTTATATTGTTTTAGTGTATTGTGTTATGTATGTATTGTTTAGATGTCTGTGCTTCTGATTGGACAGGTTCCTCTCTCTCTCTCTCTCTCTCTCTCTCTCTCTCTCTCTCTCTCTGTACTGGTCCAGAAGCCCCCCCCCCCCCCCCCCCACCTCTTCACTGTATTGTTATGTAAGTCTGTAGTGTACTGTAGCGTACATTGTAGAAAGGGGAGGTCCTGCTGTGCTGATAATGCTCCCTGTATCTCTCCCTCAATATCTCTGCACAGTCCGACATGCAGGATCCCTCATTCTTCTCTCCACTCGATCTTTCGTCACCGCATTGTCTTCGGCCATGCCCCGTGGGATGTCTCAAGCCCCAGGTAAGATGATTCTGATTCAGCTTTTTGAGCTGCCATATGTCTCAGCTGTTGTTGTCACTTTATACATGGACTTTATTCCTTCATCAGTCTCTGTATTCATGGTTCAGTCCATGTCCGGCTATAATGCTGTCAGTTGTGTAAGCTGTTGTTGTGCCTTTGTATTAAGCTACTGCTGAGTCAATACTGATGCTTATGCTACTGCAATAATGGGTCATGGGTCATGAAACGAGCTGGCAGGTATGCAGGGCTTTGAGAATCTGCCTGGCGTTAAAATGGGTTTGACAGCTAAATAATTGTGCTGCTGCCATGGGAGGCCTTGTCAAAGCAGCAGAATATTTGTGTTGTCAGCGTGATTCAGCTGACATCAAGAAAGTGATGCACAGAGTTTGCTTGATTCAAACTAGCATATTATTTCCACTTCAGTACGATATTGAAATAAGAGGTCCTGAGTAAGTGTTGGCACTGTCATCGGGAGTTTACAAGTTTGATTCATGGCCAGGATTCCATAAGATGATTGGCTTCACTCTCTCTGAGTGTCTGTTTGCAATGCAGGGCATCTGTTAGCTAACACCAAAGTTAGCGTTAGTGTTCAGCCAAATGAATAAATGTAAATGTTCTCCTCTGACTGTGCTGAACTGTCCATTTACATTATTAGTGACAGTTTGAAAAAATAACTTCACACGACCCTCTCAGCTTAGCAGAATTATATGATAGAATATGTCTTACTGTGTAAAAGGATGCTGCCATACTGCCTACTGTTACTTTGACTACACGCTAGAAGGTTAGAGCTAGATGAGCTACTTTGCATGCATCACACATCACTTTATCAATACCAGATGAGGGACCAGATGTTTGCTTTTGACAGGGATCTGTCCTAGCATGACAATGTTAAAAAGTTATTATACCACATACAAACAACGTTTTATTTAACAGACAAAATTACAAATTAATCTCTTTTTAAAAATATGAACACATCTTGAATTTGATGCTTGAAACACCCTCAAAATAAGATGTGTATAAAATTCCACAAAATACTCTTTACACATGTATATACACATATGTATATTCATACATATATTTATAATTATAAATCGTATGTGCATGATTTTATATGTACAGAAATACTTATAACACTTATATTTATAAATATAAATCCATATCACATTCATATTGTAGATTGTATCGTACTGTATATTATATTTGTTCAGTATATGTTTCATTGTATCTCTTATTATTATTGTTTTTTTTACTGTTGTGCTTGAGAGACACCATTGACTGGAATCAAATTCCTTGTGTTTACTCACATACTTGGCCAATAAACACGATTCTGATTCTGATGAGAAACTGTCATGTTACTCTGAGGAATATAGCCCCATGGGCTCAGAAATACTCCAGGAAACGTATGTAAATTAATAGTCTGCTACTGCATCAAGAAATTCAACCTGAAATTCTGTTACACAAAGGCAAATATTAGTTCTATGCAGATGTTACACAGTAGTAGGGATGCAGTATTAATGTCATTGCTGATCAGTGTATTGAAGAACATATGGCCTGTGTTTTAGCTTGTGGTATCTCTCCTCAGTTGCAAACAATATGCAAAAAGATCTGCACAGGCTTCAGTGCATTGCTCCTCTGGTACAGACAGTGGAGGAGACTCCAGAACCTATCCCTGCAGCAGTCAAAGGGATCATCCCGACCTGGATCCGAGGAAGTCTACTCCGCAATGGCCCTGGAAAATTTGAGTTTGGAAATCAACAGTGAGTACAGCTATGGAAATGCTGCTGGTTATTACGCAGTTATAATGTTGTTGTTTTCTAATAAACATTGAATCTTTTAAATCTGTCCTAGCAATCAATTACAGGTTTATAGAGGTGAGTTCATTGTATTAATGTGTAAAATACAGGAGAGATAATACATTAGGCAACATAAATTCATTTCTGAACCGTTGGGAGCCCTAGGGTACTGTATACTATCTGGGGCTTGATACACACTCCAACCACTAATAGACAAAAAATGTGAATAAACTGACTTATGACTTCAGGGTTTAGTTACTATTTTTAAAGCAAGACATGGCTAAAAGTGACATCATAATTATTAAAAAAAAATTTTGATATATGTTTTTATCAGACACTTATCCCATCCGCTTTAAGATCAAAATAAGTATTTTGGAAACAATTGCTGTAGATTGTTGAAGTAAAAATAAAAGCATTTGGCCACAATAACTACAGCGCTGGAGAAATAAAGAAACTGCATTTTTAAAAACACCTTTCTACCTTTTGGGCATAGGGATGGATCTTTTATTAACTAGAGAACGAGAGAAGACTGCGTGAGTAGATGAAAGAGTGGATTTCATTAAATAACAGCAAATTCTGGAAGTAAATGTTACACATTCAGTCAAGAAACTGAAGCTGAAACTGAGCAGCTTTTACAACAGGACGATGATATATTTGCCTAAAAACATGTCAAAATCCAAACTACTTTAATAAAAAAGGCTGAAATGCAGACAGACACAGGCCACAATATATTAAATAACTATTTGAAAGAAAAAAAAAATGTAAAAAAAAAAAATAATAATAATATATATGTATTATATATAATTTGTTTTAGTGGTTGCCATTACATTTGGCCAGAGTGCTCAAACATTTCCTTCAAAATCATGCACTCTTACTAACTAATTACCAATTTATTTCACTGCACACAATTCTCTGAGTAACTAATTCACCTAACTTAGCTAAGTTACACTCTCTTTATCTCTTCTCAGTTTTAACCACTGGTTTGATGGTATGGCCTTGATGCACCGCTTTCAGATTGTGGATGGTCAGGTGACCTACCACAGCCGGTTCCTGCAAAGTGACTCCTTTAAACAGAACAGTGAGCGAGATCGCATCATGGTGTCTGAGTTTGGCACTCTGGCTTTCCCCGACCCCTGCAAGAACATCTTCCTGCGCTTCCTGTCTCGCTTCGACAAGATGAGTGAGTATTTTTCAGGAATGACTCCACCTCTTTTTTAGAAATATTCAACCACCTGCTGCAACTGGTTACCACAAACAATCAAGGTTTTTCCCAGTTCTTACAAATGACTTGATTATATCTTAAACTTTAAACTCACTTCTACGTACATGAAAGCAAATGAGAATCGGTATTGAATGAATAGAGAAACAGAATTTTTAAAAAATGGGGTTATTTTCCCTTTCATTAAAAACTTTCTGAAAATTCTGAACACACTGTTTAGTGATGAATCAGGGTTGTTAGATTTAAGCCTTAATTTGTTTGTTCCATAAATGTGAAAACCCTATAGTTTCCTTTCATTTCCACCCAAAAACCTAAAAATTAAGTGTGAGTAGTACTACAACACTTGTAGTTTATGAGTTCAGAAGAACCACAAAATTTCATTTAAACAAACTAATAATATATATTTTTTACACATAGGTCATTAGGCCTATCTATATACTAGTTGAAAAAAAAATACACATTTTAGCAATTAGTTAATATGGTTTATTTTACTATATGAAAAAAAATCATTGACAATTCAGCAAGTGGCCATTTCATATTTAATTTGTCAGTGTTTCAGTAATAATTGTTGGCTCATATAGTACAGTGGTGTCAGGCCTGTTTTTTTCCAGGCCACCGCACTGCACAGTTTCACATTCCTACTCATTAAACACACTTGATTGACCTCAACAGTTAATTAGCAAGGCCTTCGTGAAAATGGCAGTTTCTGCAGAACTGTGGGTAAGAAAGAATGCAGTCTGACAATCTGAAAGGAAAAATCTATTACATGCCAAACCCCATTAGAGCACCCTTCACATACAAATAGCAAGACAGCTCTGAAATGTTTTTAAAAAACCACCAGTATTATGTAATAATTGAGAACATTAATATATATGCCCTAAAAATGTACATTGTCCATCCTACATTCTAGCCCAGGATATATTTAGGTGGACCTGCACAGCTGACATTTTGCAGCAATTATGAAAATGGTAGGTTTTCATATTTCATACCCTTTTGATCTTTAATAACGAACTCTTCCTCAGCATTGGCTTCTTTCTCCTGACCACACCAGACTCTATTAGGAAAGGTCCTGGTTTCCCTGAGGTCTCTGTCCTCTCACTCTCTCTTCACCCATTACATTTATTTTATACAAAGCCAATAATTGTGGCACACATGATTTTATTAAACATTATTTCTTAGAGATGGATTATTTTATTCACTTGAGTTAGATTAAATGTGTGAGATTACGCTCATGCAATTAACATTGAATTTATTTAAAAGCTTTTAACACATTTTAACCAGGGGTGCCAATAATTGTGGATGCTGCTGTAAATAAATAAATAAATAAATAAATAAAAGGTGAGATACGGAGAAAAGTGTCATCAAAAGGGAAAACCACATCCCTTGTGGTTTTGGGAAGGGCCTGAATGGAAAATTGCATAGACATTGCATAGCAGCGTCCTATTTCAATAACCTTCTGCCAAAAGAAAGGTTCAGATATATAAAGAAACTAGATCTGAATGACTCTGTGCCATCAGTGTCAGTGTCTCTAGTCTATCCAAGTGTACTCTTACCTATTCAATCACTGGGTAGATGTCATTTAAACCGAAATGCTAAAAATATACCTTTATATATAACTATATACCTATTAGGTTACATATCATTAAGATCACTATTACCATTTGCTTATTACCACTATTCTTTATCTGTGTGAACCAATGTTGTGTAAAGACAAGATGATAGACCATAGACTGAGAACATTGGTAGCTAGCTATCTAGAACAAGTTGCCATAGCTAGATAATTGCCTAGCTAACTAAATGGCTAAAGTTGCGTATCTGGGAATTCACACATACAAAATGAATAACATTTTGGTCAACATGCTGCACAAAAGTTGCTTGGGACCAGTTAATAGCTTTAAGAAAACATTTAGCTTTTTTTATTCTGTAAATGGTTTAATCTTATCTGGTATGTAACCATAGCTTCCTGGTTGTGATTTTAGCAGTAAGAACACAAACAGAAGTTTGCAATGCAAATCAGTGCAAAGTGCTAATTTGCTTTCCTCTGAAGGGTGGGTTTGCACTAGATGAGTCTTCTTTCAGGTTTTTTCATGATAGATACGAAGAAAAAACAAGAAAAATGCATTTTTGCATAAAGAAAATTCCAAAATATCAACAGACAAACTAATAACTAATTCAAGGTTTCAAATTCAAATAACACAAATGGCAGCAACTTGTGCAAGTGCAAGTCAGAGTCCACATCAAGGCAGCTATTTATATTGGGATTTGGCACAATGTCGTGGGGCTTGCATAACCCTCAGATGGAGAAAGAGGGAGGAGGTGAGGTATTTCCCCCCTTAATTCCCTATGAAAGCTTCCCTTCACTTTAATAAACAGCATGTGATTGTGCCAGGATATGGGTATGGTAAATACTGTTATGCAGGAATATTCCAACATCTTTCAGCCTGAACTTTGTCTGCTGCATCTGTAGAAACCGGGACCTAACAAAACAGCATTGACCCAAAAAATAAGTGTTATTACTATTATCTGGCCATACAGTAGTCAAAATAGTACAGTGACCACACATATTACATAACATCTTTTTATATTATGATTTTAAAAGAGTAAACACAGTTATTTGACCGTTCAGCCAAACACTAACCATGCGTGAAAGAAAAGTTTGTGTTATCATTCATATTCTCTGACAACTGGCCAAGAAATGATAAATACTGTCAGGGTATGTAAACAGAACTGTATTTTTGACACTTTTTTATTCTATAGTATATTTTTCTCTATTCTGATTTTACTTCTAAAATAGCTTTACGCTATTAAATGGTCTCAGGAGCAATTCAGGGGCACATTTCATGCACGTTGTACATCAGGAAACTGTGTATGTGAATTAATCCTGTGTTTTTACTTCTTCCCAGAGCCGACTGACAATGCAAGTGTGAACTTTGTCAATTATAAGGGTGACTACTATGTCAGCACAGAGACAAACTTTATGCATAAAGTGGACTTGGAGACTCTGGAAACAAAAGAAAAGGCAGGCAATATTGATCACCATCAGTGTTCACTCTTTTGTAAATGATTTTGACTGGATCACACTAAAATATGTATAAATTGACAATATTTTATGTTAATATATTTTTGCTAGCATTTAAAGGAATTAGTAATCCAATTGATCAGTACTGCTCATCTGTTTCTTTAAAGGTGGACTGGAGCAAGTTCATTGCAGTTAACGGTGCCACTGCTCACCCCCACATTGACCCAGATGGTACAGTCTACAACATGGGCAACTCATATGGCAACAAAGGTCAGATGAGGAATCATATGCACACTCCTTCATTCTGATCAAGCTATCCTGTCATCTGATTGTGACGATACTTTCCTCTGTGCTCTGTTCTCCAGGAGCTCTGTACAACATTATCAGTGTGCCTCCAGGCAAAGAAGGTCCCAACGACACACTGCAAGGGGCAAAGGTGCTGTGTTCTATCGTTCCGACTGACAAAACTAGACCCTCCTACTACCACAGCTTTGGTAAAGAAAAACTACAGAAATATTCACTTTTCAGTGGCAGACATTTACAGTAGTCGCCCAACAGTGAAATATAGGCACAATTCGGTCTCTGCAGCATTACTTTTCCCAGAGTGCACTACGGCTAGGTACATGTACCGCCCTCGTTTATCAATAACCTCGAGCAGCTTCTGAAGTTCTGTCCAGATGCTTGATGGATGATGCTTATAAATTGATAGACAATCCACGGCTCCTCTCTTTAGTGAGCGGAATTTTTATAACATAGCTTTGGATGGCAGAAAACATTCCAGTACAAAATAAAAATGACAAAAATACAAGTGACAAATATTACTGAAAGGTTTTTTAAAAAAATTTCAGAAATATACCCATTTAGTTAATTCATCTAAATTTATCTTGCTTCTTTTCTTGCTATTTCCAGACTCATAGACCAAGGCCATAATAAACAGTGTCTCTTTAAACAATCAACATTGTTTAATCAAATATTGATCAGTAATCATTCAATTTGGTCATGTCCAGTTCTAGATAGGCCTCACCCAGTCACACAATGCCAACAAGCTGAGAGTCATATTAAGCTTTATCACATCTTTTCTGAACCACTGCTAACTCAACATCATTAGTGAGCTCTCTGGTGAACATTCTTGGAGGACAATGCTAACTGCCAGTTATAGTTACTTTAGATGCTGAAGTTGGTTGGTGTTGCTTTTATCAACCCTACTTAAGTTATTCTGTTCATTCCACCCTCATATGTGTGAGGGCCTAAATGTGTTTTGAAGTTTAGATACTTATGTGAAACAAACCACTCAACATTAACCTTCTTTTTTCAGCCATGTCAGAGAACTATGTGGTGTTCATCGAGCAGCCCATAATGATGGATCTGTTAAAGATAGTGACAAGTAAGCTGAGGAGGAGGAATATAAGCGACGCCATCTACTGGGACTCCAGCAAGGAGACTGTCTTCCACCTCGTCAACAAACACACTGGCAAAGTAAGAAGGAAGCACTGCACTGAGGGCTCACGGGTGGGGTTTGGGACAGGGCCATAGAGGACAAACTGAAGGTTGTATTCAGGGGCTCCACCTTTGGAGGTTCTGTATGTAACTGTTTGGGAGTCTTCCTCTAGTCAAGTCAAGTCAAGTTAAGTCACACATATTTCTGCAGCACATCTGAAGCAACAGGAAGCAACCCAGACTGCTTTTCAGAATCCGAAAAAAAGTGTACACTAATAAAAATAAAAAGAAGTACAAAAAGAAAAAGTTAATTAAATTGCTAAATCAAATAGAGCTTAGAAAAAACATCTCTAAAGAAGTGGGTGGTGGGTGGTGCTTAACTGCTTTAAGATATATACTGTAGGTGGACACATTTAAATGCCATTAAAAATAGTATTTTTTAAGATTACATAAATATGTATATATGGACCATGTAGACTGGAAAAGAAACTATGACAGAGTTTATATAAAGCTCCATATTTCATACACTACTGCTTAAGAAGCTGCTTTTAGGAAGATCAAACCTCAAACCTGCTGATAATTATGAAATATATCTAAATTATTATTGTAATGTCACTGATTACATTACTACAGTATGTTTGCAGTGAGACTTCGTATAATAACAGTCATGTATGATTAGAAGCTACATTTCAGTACTAGTATCATGATGACGACACAGTATAGAAATATACCAAAGTCAAACACCTTCAAGCTGTTCTGATCTACGTTCACGCCACCTGTTACAGGATTTACCTGCCAATCAAACGATTGTCTATGGTTCTCTGAGACGTCTTTTCTCATCAAATTGTCTCTGGCTGAATTTGCTTAGGCAGTTGGTGCCAGAGAAAATGACAAATAATGTGAAACATTAACGCATTCAAATGTGTTTCTTGAGACATTTTACTTTATGATATAAATATACATGAAACTTACAATTAAAAAAAGAAGGGAAAAATGTTTTCATGATACACAACCTTTAAGACAATCCATACATCCTAAATTTACCATGTACACTGTAGTACAGGAAAAGTGCTATTTATTTCTGGAAAAACATTAATAGTAATTAACTTAGTTTACTTGGTATATAATTTTATTATACATTCAGAGAATGTATAAACAGAGAATTTTAACATGATAAAATAATTCTGCTCATAATGTAGCAGTGTTTTGATAATCAACAGCTGTACATTAGGCACACTGTTCAAAAGCAACTCTTTGAACTTTTTGACCGGGTCGTTTTTTACGACATCGATTTGGCTGAACTCGCTCAATCGAGTAATAAGAACAATGTACTGTAGGCCTGAGCGGTCCAAGAATACATTTTCCTTTATAATAAGTCAATGTCATTCCAATTCTACAGTTTCCTAGTGCCAAAGATGCCAGAACAAATCAATGCATTAACTGAAGCTGTTTGCTCCCTTTGTCTCATGACAGGTTAGTCCAGTGAAGTACCACACCAAGGCTCTGTCCACTTTCCACCAAATCAATGCCTTTGAGAAGGACGGCTTCCTCATGCTGGACATGTGCTGCTCAGATGATGGCCAGGCCTTGAACATCTACCTAATTCAGAACTTGCGAAAGTCTGGAGAGGCACTAGACAAGGTTAGTTAATACTCCACTCTCACCCACGTCTTCATTTGACACTCCATATTTATTTTTCTTGGCCATAACCACATATTGCATTTCTACTTTGCAGCTGAGATTGCGATATGACTTGTAATAAATATATGCTGTGACACATAAAAAAATTTTAAAACAGGGTTTCATAGTATGTTTAAAACCATGTGAATTCTGTGTCCAAGCCGAGAGTGACAGGTGCAGGAAAAACTCTCTACACTGTAGGAAGAAACCTTGGGAGTAACCAAGACCTCTGGTCCACACTGGATAATAACAATGAGCAGAAAAAAATGAAACAGTCTCAGATTCCATATCTAGCAACTTCAAGCCTATAACTTGGTGTAACAGATCTAGCATATACAACGGGCAGAATAAGTATTTGACACATTAGCATTTTTATCAGTAAGAGTATTTCTAAATGGGCTATTCACACAAAATTTGCACCAGATGTTGCCATCAAGCCAAATATTGAATTCATACAAAGAAATAAAAAAAATTACATATATAGTAATAAATAAAGTGAAACGACAGGGAATAAGTATTGAACGTTCTCTTTAACGTGGGATAATAAAGTTTTATTCTGTTCTGTTCTATTCTGTTGTATTCTATTCTATTCTATTCTAATATGTTGAGGAGTATCGTGTGGTCAATGGTGTTGGGTGCAATGCTGCATTAAGATCTAATAAGACAAACAGGCAGATGCAGTCCCGATTAAAAGCTAGTAAAAGGTCGTTTACTACCATTATCAATGCTGTGTCTGTACTGTGGTGAGGTCTGAACTCTGACTGGAATATTGTGTGAACGGTGTTCCTATGTAAGAATGTTATGCTACGGTCTTCTCTGTAAAATAGCAACAATGACATACAAAAAAGCTTCAAATGCTTTATTCAGTAACTGACAGACCATAATGTAAGATATTTGAGCATATGTGTGTTTCTCAGGTGTATAACAGCATGACCAAGTCATTTCCTCGCCGCTTTGTCCTGCCTCTTAACATTACTGATGAGACTCCACTGGAGCAAAATCTCAACACACAGCCCAACAGCTCTGCTACCGCGGTCTGTCACAGCAGAGACAAGGTAATGCCAAGCAAAGACTTTTGGTAAAGTACACGGAACACAACTGTGTGATTTACTTTTTACTAGCTCACTTTAAAACTCTGGGTTGAAAATTAGTAGTTTGCTTTCACCATTTTTAATCAAATACAAAGTACTAGTTACCATTAAATACCTGATTCAGGCTCAATTAGTACCTCGTTAGATTAAATCAGTGCTGCTGAAGGAAACTCACGAATCACTATAATGGCTGGAGGCATCAAGCAGAACTTCAGAACCAAACCTGTGTTTACTTCTACACAAAAACATTGACCACTTTTTTTTTTGCATTTTTCTAATATGAATTTTTGCTGTCTGAATTGCACATACAGCTAGGGTGAATGCCTTTGTATTTTTATATATTAAGTATTTTTATAGGTGTCTAAAAATGTGTGCAATACAAGGCAAAGCGAGTTTATTTTATTTAAAAAGCTTAAGTTTATTAAAAAATAATTTTCAAATAATTTAATTGGTATTTATAGTAATACATTCATATTTATAAATAATATTAATTGTTTAAGGTTATTTAAAGATCAAGTAGGATAAAAACAATGTTTTAGTTCAGTCTTTTAGTAGTAACTGCGTAATGTTAATCATTCATAGTATTATTTTAGTACAGTGTCGACTGTGACATAATCCTACTTTCCTTTCCAGGTGTTCTGCACATTTGAGGATCTCCATGGGGAAGACCTGCGTGATTACGGTGGTCTAGAGTTCCCCCATATTCACTATAGCAGGTGCAACACCAAAGAGTATCGCTACTTCTACGGCTGCGGCTTTGGCCACATGGTCGGAGATTCACTGATCAAGATGGACCTGGAGGGAAAAAAGCTCAAGGTCAGCTCATGCTTGTCGCTCAGACTGACCAAATGTTCTGGCCAAAAAAATTCCAGTTTAAAGCTTGGCAATGATGAATGATTATTGGGAAAAAAGCCAGTAGCTTGTAGCAAACTCATTTTTTCTCAGATGGAGTGTCATCATTGTATGATCACGTCTTTCTGATTCTCCATATTCAGTACAAGCTGCTTCTCATTACTTTTTTCATATAGTTCTGCTCCTTTTCTACCTTGGGCCACACACATAGTCCTGCTTGCTCACTGTGCCTGTTTATTCTTTCAGTGCTAAACCTTCTTCTGCCTCGTGATCCAGTGACTTACTTTATGTTTCCTGTTTTATGACCGAGACAACAGTGTTTTTTAAATTAATGTTTTCCTGCTTGTCCTGTTTGTAAAGAGCAACATACTGTATACAGTACAACCTAAGCCTAGACTATGAGTAGATTTGTCATTTTGGCCTCACTATATAATATATATATATATACACTATATGATTATTATTATATTTGCACTGCAGTGTCTCATTAGGCTGAATGGGACATTTGTAACAATTCTGAAAAGCTTATTTAACCAAGAAGGAACACGTGTTGGAAAGCTTGGGCAGGTTAGGAGAATAGCCCAGTGATGTTTTGTGCATAAAAGAAAATAGTGTTGTAACTGAATTTGTCATTGACAGGTGTGGTATCAGACAGGATTCTATCCCTCTGAACCTGTGTTTGTTCCTTCACCTGATGCCAAGGAAGAGGATGATGGAGTTATCCTGTCTGTCGTCCTCACGCCCACTGAAGTATGACACAGATAAAGCAGTTTTTTTATTGTAAACAAAAAAATATCTCAGCTGCATATAACAAAACATACAATATTCACCTGTCATCCTTTTTATGAATTGATGCACAGAATACAGAGAAAAGGTATTGTTGTCTTGTAGTTTGGGACAAGCTGTTTTACATGGTGAAAACATTTGGATGTTATTCTAGACTATTGGTCTAAAATGGCACAATACTTAACATTCAGAATTCAGTTTAACCCCAGAATTTGAGCTCATCCAACACTGACTTCAGTACAGGCAAGTGAATAAATATTAGTTAGTAATTTAATCTGAATCACATTCTGTGACACATGATAAATATATACACTACTGGTCAAAATGTTTATAAAAAGCCAAAATCCAGCTTTTACTGTTAATTTAAGTTTTATTCCTAGAATAACCTTAAATTATTTAAGGTAAGTGGTTACAATGAATAATCATGAAAAAATATTATATAGATTTCATAGACAGTATTCTATTCCCAAGCATTATGGGCAAACTGGGTTTTCTGCATTTCTGCAGCAATGGAAGAACATTCAGCCTTGAAGACCAGTGTGCAGCTTTTACTGATGACTAACAAATGCAGTCTGAACAAACGCAGAACACATTGTTCATACGTCCTCTGATGCATTACTGGCACAACACTGCACTGCAAGTAGTAGTACTGTACAGTCAAACCCTGAAGTGAGAGGAAAAAACAATAAACAAAGACAGACTAAGATAATATTGCAAAACATTAGGAAAAATAACTCATTCATAAAAACAGCATTAAACTCCATCAAGCTGGTTTGGGGTAAATTAGACAGAAGGTGGTGAAAGTAAAGCAGTAGTAATTGGGGCACATCTAGGAATTTTTTGCATTAACTTCTATATTTACATTTTTCCTGTGCTTTATGAAAGCTGTACATTAACCATTATGCAAATCAATTCTTTAAAAATCATACAATATGATTTCCTGGATTTTTTACATTCTGTCTCACAGTTACAAAGTACCTATGATGAACATTACAGACTCATCTTTTTAAGTGGGACAACTTACAGAATTTTTTATTTTGCTCACTGTATTGTGGGATGAAAAAGTAGTTAGTTGCTAAAATGCCAAACCAGTCTGTAGTTTCATCTCATGCGCAAATATTTTTTCCAGAAGATGCTCATTGCCCTTTACTTGTTTTAGGATAAGAGTACATTCCTCTTGGTTCTGGATGCTAAGACGTTTGAGGAGCTGGGAAGAGCTGAAGTGCCTGTCAACATGCCTTATGGCTTCCACGGAATCTTCAAATCTGCAGAAAACATCTGAACTTGTAATAGCATAGTCACCAAAAAAATGGAATGGACATATTTTAGGGTTTTGTACAAAAATGTGTTTTTTATTGTTATATTTTATTGATGTTAAGCACCAAATGTTTATTAAGGCGTAATAATGATAACCAGGTACACAAAAGTGAATATGCTGGTGGGTGAGTAATTATATAAGTGAGTGAATTTTTGAGGGAGTATTGTATTTCCTAAAAGATTAGCTTATAGATCAGTTTACAAACCTGGTTTTGGGTGCGGCTTGCTTAAATTGGGCAGCCTGTTTAAAAACATGAACGCATTTGCAAAGTATAATTCAGTACAAAAAAAAAGACATCCTCAAATGATCAGTTGATTTGCTAAATGTAGTGGTTACTGCGGCAACGATCAGTTCGAAAAGCAACGCAAAGCAAAGATGGATCAGTGACGATGTTCAGTCTCTTAACTGGCATTGTTGCATCCAGCTTCTCTTAAACTTTTTCAGGCCTTTGCTACATCCTAGTATATAATACAAGCTGGAAAAAGCCCAATTTAACAGAAATAAAATTTAAAAGATTTGTCAGCTGGGAAAAGATGAGTTTTTAATTTCCGTTTGAATGACTGGAGGGTGGAGGTACTGCAGTACAGCAATGTCAATCATCAGCCAATTACATGTAAATTCTTCAGTAAAATATTTGCAACACTGAAATGTTAAAATTTAGGCTTACCTTTCTTCAAATCCTTCCAAATGAAATCCGTAATGTCATCATTGCTGAACAACTCGATTGTGACCTGCTACTTTGCTGTCGGACACGCTTATCACTTTTATTGCTCTTGGAAATTGCAGATGTTGCTTCATGAAAGCAACAACCCTGGAGCTAAAACTCTGCAGTGTAGTTCTTGCCTTGTATCATGATCTCTGTAAGTTCAAAATTTTATCAATCTAATTGTTCACGCTCACCTATGTTACATATGTCATTACCGTTATAGAGTTACAAAGGCCTCCAGGGGCCAAATTAGATGCTTTTACTTCAGCTCAGTAAATTCAGTAATGTCGCGGCTAATAACATGGGGTGGCCTATAGCTGGGGAAATATAGTATGAGTATGAGTGATAGTGTGTGAGTGAGTGAAGGAGTATGAGCGAGTAAGGATATACAGTATCACAAAAATGAGTATACCCCTCATTTGTAAATATTTATGGGATAACACTGATGATATGACCATTTGATACAATGTAGTGTAAATTTGTTGTCCCCTTAACATAACACGGCCATTAATATCTAAATCGCTGACAAAAGTGAACTCATACTGGTCACTGGTTCAACATGGCATCTCATGGATAAGAACTCTGAGGAGTTGAAAAAAAGAATTGTTCTAAATAAAGATGGACTAAGCCAGGAGTGTCCAAAGTCGGTTCTGGAGAGCCAGTGTCCTGCACAGTTTGGTAGCTCCCTTCCTCAAACACACTCCCTGAACCTGACTAATTAACAGGCGAGTCTTACCAGCTGTGCTTAAACAGGGAAATCACCAAACTGTACTGGAAACCAGCCATCTAGGACCAGAGCTGGACAGACCAGACCTGTGCTATAAGAAGATTGCCTGAAACTGAGTGACAGCAAGGTATCCAATCAGAACAGGCCTCACTATGGTCGACCAAAGTTGTGTACACATGCTGAGCATCATATCCAGAAGTAAAAACAGGTAGGAGTGCTGCCAGTGGGGCATCCTCAAATAGAAGGGGTAGGAGCACAAGGTCTCTAACAGGAGTGGAGAAGGATTCCTGTGGCAACCTGTGAAGCTCTAGTGAACCCCATATCCAAGAGAATTAAGGCAGCGCTGGAGGATGGGAGGTTTTACCTTACGGGGTGTACTTACATTTGTGAGATACTGTAAGTGGGTGAGTATGTGAGGGATTCTGAGTGAATATACAAGTGAGTAAATATATAAGTGGGTGAGTGTGAAGGAGTATGAGTGAGTGAGCAAGTGAGTGAAGAGATGAAGTACCTGTAAGCATTTCATCCGTCTTCCATGGAGTCTATCTCCACAGAGAATTTGTAGCAGCAGGGTAACAATGAGAAGCCTTTCAGTGCTCCACTCTGCCTTGGTGGTTTTACAATCCAGTGTGACCCTGGAGTGTGTATATTTAAGGTTAGAGTTAAATGTGTCAGACTACGCCACCTGTGGCCTTACACCACAAGAGTCTTATATTTTCCCACCCCTGATTTAACACAAGAGCGTCCCCGCTAAAGTAAGTATTCAAGACAGACGTGATATGCCAGTAAAACAAAGTACAATTTTATTAACACTTCAAGAAAAAAGTAACAATTTATAAGGGTAGAATCATTAGGCTCGCTGCATCACCATCCAAGGACCCTCAAATGTCTCAGGGGAGTGTACAAAAGGTCACCACCATTCCACAGGGTAATAAACTAAAATACTGATTAAAAGTAGATAAGGAGGCAAGTTACCTGGCCGGAAGAGTGAGACCAACCCTCAACGTGCTCTTAATTCTGGTGGTTTCCTTCACACCCAATCACAGCACTATAAAAGTGTTCATAGCAAATGGTGAGGTGCTCATTACCACTACAAAATTCATGTGCAGTGCAGGAGGACCCAGACCACGTGACCTGCCTCTGCAGCACGTGAAAGTATAATACACGGCTATAAAATTAAAGAACCGATTACTGGCTGCAAAATACTCTAAAAAGACAATTATGAAATTAGTTAAATGCCACTGCTAAATGAATAATGGCAACCTGTAACCTCCCCAAGGATGATGATTAAACCCTAAAACACATAATATAAAAGTACACAATCGCTGCACACATAGCCCATGACAATAGGCTGGTGAGATGAAATTCAAAAATGTACATCAGCATAGCAGCAGTGGCAATCTGTCTAACAAAAGTAACAGCTGTTAGACATAGTGGAAATACCATCCATGCTGTTAGACAGGCCCATAATGTAACAAATCTTTAGCTTTGATGTTGGAGAACAGTTAGCAGATATCTAAAAACAAATAAATGCAACCAACCATGAGTACAGGCTAGTGTTAGGCTTATACATGCTATGGTAATACAGATCACCTGTTTGGTGTTAAGGACCACAGTAGTCAGACCTAAATAAAGCAAGAAAAACACAAAGGATATTAAATGCAGCTAACAACTGCCAGCAAACTGCACCAAACAGTTTACCTCAATGTATCCAGATCTCCCGTTTCTCTGCCCCTAAACCTCTGCAACACTCAACCAGACAGCAGTACAAACTGCCACAGAAGCCTGTGATCACACAGTACAGTATAGCATAGCATAGCGCTCTGTTCTTCCGTACAGGTGTTTAAAGGCAAGGAAATCTGCTGTAAATACCTTCACCGGCCACACCGAGGACCCCAGCAGAATACAGCACGCCAAGACTCCTATCTGTCCTACCTTTGAGAGGCCTTTTATAGGTCTCTTGTACACGAAGCACCTGGACAATTAGCCACCCCAATTGCTACTTGGGGGCGTGACCGCTTTGGTCTGAGCTACGGTGGCTATGAAGGGAGCAGGGCAAGCCTTCAGTGACACCTGCTGATAGCCTACAGTGACACCTGCTGATAGCCTACAGTGACACCTGCTGGTTACACCAGCACTAGGCTGTTCATTACTATCAGTGTATATGGTGAAGGCTCTTCCTTGCTTGGACCCAGCACTTAAGAAAAACCCAAGAATTCACACAAATTTACACAACCAAGTGATACGAAAAGGGGATCATGATTAAATGATTAAATGAGTTCATGTTGCAACAGAGCTCTGTTATATTATTTATTCATATTGTTTTATGTGAGCTCATACTAAATGTAACTTGTTTATACTTGTTTATATATTTTCTATAAAATGATTTTTAAAGTATTGTTTTACATTGATGATGCAGTTTAGCAACTTGCTCATGATCAAAAAAATGTTTGATCAGTTATGTCAAAATGTGAAAAATCTATTAAATTATGTTTTGTTCTTTTAAATGAAAAAACATCCCCTAACGAGAACACACTTCTGCATATAATACAAAATTGTTGTTTATATACAGAATTTAACATATTAGAAAAGAAAAACCATAACATGCATCCTGTGCAATACTTATGGCACTTTTATTTTTACATTATTTTTTCTAGTACAGCGAAAATAAAATAAAAACATTTTATTTTTATTTTTAACAAACAAGGAATGTGTCCAACATTTCTGAATAGGGCTGTGTATACAGTTAAACCCTGTTAACTTGCCAAACTCACGTCATGAATATAAAAAATATATACTTACTACTCTTGCACTGAGAAAACTGCACCTTAATTTTGTTGTACAGCTGCTACAATGAAATAAAGAGATTCTGATTCTGAAAGGCTGCAGAACAGATTTTCTTCCATGTTATTTACCTCATTAGGCCACAAACCTCGCCCCTTGCCCTCACCACATTGAGCAAAGTGTTAGGTGTATGCATTTAATGCTCCATCTTTAGCTCGCCAAACTTGAGTCTGTGTTAGCGCTGTAGCCTAGAAAGTAGTCAACTGTGCTAATTCTATAGATCGGCTGCTGCTGTTGAAGGGTGGGCGATATTAACATATGATGGACCAATGACTGATGTATCCTCAGTCTGCTTGGTGTCTGGACAATAAATCAACACAGGAAACCTCTCTGTTTGACTGATGTCTGGTTGTACGGCATTAGATTTGTGTAGCATGCGCTCAAAAAACTGCTCACCAGCGAAATTTCAGCATACGCGCAAAAAAGTTGTACACATGCTAGCCTCAGCTCACACAAAGAGTTTTTCTGCTCATGTGAATCTGACTTTTGAGAATTTGGGGAGGAAACCAAGGGAGGCATTGGTCTGGCATCACCTCAATCTCACCTCCATAGACTGATTGACAGCTTCCCTTATGGGGAACAGATTGTATCTCAGTTTTGTACCTATGAACAACTATATTCACTTCAGAACAAGCAGCCAAAACTGAACACAGCTTAGCATCAGCCATTTTCCACAGATAGCTACTGCAGCTGAAAAATATATAATTATTTGTCAAAACCAAACTTGGTGGTATTAGTTCAGATTAGCATCCACTCAGCTCATGAACAATTCATTTACCGCACTTTTTCCAGTAAATGAAGTTTAGAAAGGAATTACGCACAACATATTATATTTAGATATAATTCTTACATCATAAATCTTTTTCTTTGAGCTTTACTATTATTTAAGTTTAAAAGTTTTAATTTTCTCGCCAAATTTAGTGGCCAGATCAATAGGGGCGAGCTAATGGGTTTGACAGTTGTCTGCATAAAATGCATGACATTGATAGTCTGATGCAGTAATTCATTGTAATGTTTTTTTAATTCACTGTCCACTATTGGAGCAGTGGTGGTCTAGTGGTTTGAACCCTGCCCCAGGGATCAGAATGTGGCAGGTTCAAATCCCAGCCTGGACACAACTGCCACCTGCTCCCTTCATAGCTTCCGACTGCTGCATGTGTGATGATGGGTTAAATACATTCACATTTTGTTGTGGTGTGATTGTGTTCACAATCATCACTTATTGGTCACTTTTATATCTATATCTTTTTTTTTAGCATGAATTTGGAAATAATAAAAAGCTCATTTGGAAACTGCTATGCATTTCCATTTCTTTTTACTAAAATCTTGTTGTTGTCTCCTTTCGCTGCAGTTATAGCATTTACTCTTCTGGGACGGTATTACAGTAGACACTGGAGCATTGTGAGAACTTAATGGCATTCAGCTTTAAAAGCATTCGTTAGGTAAGGATTAGCTCTGGACTACAGTTTTCACAAAAAATACTGGCTGAAATTTCATCACTCCATCCTTCTGTTGCTCCTCTGCCTAATGCTCTATGAGCATGGTGAACATATGCTCATGTGTAGCTTCTCCAAAGTATCCCATTCTGTTAGTAGTGCTTTCTATTTCAGATTTTATAAACTGTTTTATAAGCTGTGGATGCACAAGCCTTTGGAAATGGAATACAGCACCATCTCTATATTATAAACTTGTTTGATGAAAATGTAAAAAGTGCAGTAATAATTGCCAGTGTTCATACAGTATGTTCATCTTCAGTCAGGTTTTTTCTGTATGCATGAGAAACATAACAGTAATATCAGATTGTGGTTTCAGTTCATGACCACTAGACAGCAGCAGAAGCTCACAGCAGCTGGATATCAGACTCACTGTAAAAACGTTCACCTCCCTGGGTTAAAAAATACAGTTCCGGACATGTCAACTTCCGAAACATCTACAAAAATCATTCATGTTTCTAGTAAATATTATCTGTGTGAGTGTGTGTGTGTGTGTGTGTGTGTGTGTGTGTGTGTGTGTGTGTGTGTGTGTGTGTGTGTGTGTGTGTGT
>JBBIGC010136954.1:0-22170 GCA_037576955.1 Lepidarchus adonis
CGGCCTTTTCCAGACCACTTCTCAGAAGACAGGCTTCAAGGCTTTGATGTCAAACAGCAGAGGAGGTGGAAGCTGCAGCTTTACAGTAAATACCACAGCGCTGCATCATCTTCACTGGAATGTTCTACTCTACTCTCTACTGTCGTCCTGGAACAAAACCAAATCACCCCCCCTGCCCTGCTGCAGAGAGAGAGAGAGAGAGAGAGAGAGAGAGAGAGAGAGAGAAAGAGAGAGAGAGAGAGAGAGAGAAAAGAGAGAGAGAAAAGAGACAATGAACAACACAAAGAATAAGAGACGTAATGACAGAGTGGAGAGGGAGAGAGAGAGGGAGCAGAATAAAAGAAAGGTGAAGAGACAGGAAGACAGAGAGCAAGGGAATGATTAGAAAGAGAGAGATCATCCTTATGTTCTCTCTTTTCCTCCCCACCTGAACATCCTTTCTCCCCTCATCTATCATTCTCCCTCTGCTCCGCTGTGGGGCGGCTCTCCCTCTCTCCCTCCCTCCTTCTCTCCCTCTCTCCCCCTCCCTCCTCCTCTCCCTTTTTCTCTCTCCCTCCCTCTCCGTCCTCCTCTCCCTCTCTCTCTCTCTCTCTCTCTCTCTCTCTCCCTCTCTCCCTCCTCCTCTCTCTGTTTCTCCCGCTCCGCCTCTCCTGGTGGAGACCGCAGTGTGGGTGTGTTCAGTGAGGTTACTTGTGGTCACTTCCAGACAGTGTCACACTGTGCACACATCACCTGATCGACACATGCAAGGTTCCCTGCCTCCATTAAAGTCTTTCATGCTTCATCACTCTTCCCCCGCACTGTAAAAACGCCTCCGTCTTTCCTCAGGAGGAAACCCAGGTGATTTTCAAATGGAAAAAAAACGATAATTCACATCAACCCAGAATACACATCGATCAGCCATAACATTAACACCACCGCCAGGTGCAGTGAGTAACACTGACTCACTACAGTGGCACCTGTCAGGAGGAGGTGGGATATATTAGGAAGCAAGTAAACAGTCAGGTCCTGAAGCTGATGTGCTGGAGGCTGTCAACTTTGACAGGTGATGATGGCTGGAGTGTATCTAAAACATCAGGTGTTGTGGAGTGAGCACAGGAGACACCTAAGGTTCACAGATGCAGGTAGGGAGTGAAGGCTACCCTGCCTGGTCCGATCCCAGAGGTACGTCCGATCACACAGTGCACCCAGGAGAGACATATTCAGCATTAGGTGGGTGGTCTTAATGTAATGGCTGATTGCGGTATAATCGTAGCAGAAACACGATTTACATTTAAAATCATGTTCAATACCCAGGTGTGTATTGTTTTAAATGTCTTCAGGTTTTCAGACTGAATTGTTTCCCAAAGTGGTAAATGTATTAAAACTGCCTTTCTGGTCTAAGACCTACCGAAAAAGGTGATTTATTTTTTAGTCTATTTCCTTTAATAAGGCCAAGGCAAACAAATGATGTGCAGAGTCATGACAACGCTTTCAACAGCGCGAGCCGTCTCCCTAACAACAAAGCCAGAACGTCTCTCCTCACTCGTCAGGTGACCGCTGTAATCAGCAGAGCTCCTCTCCATTCTGACCATCTGGGCTGTGATTACCCACCGATCGAGCAGGAGAAGCCGCAGACACTAGCAGGTACATGATGTCACCCAGAAAGAGAGCGCTGTCCGGCAATTGAACGTCTACTGTCCTTGAAAAGGCCTTGAGATGACGGCTTCCAGCTCAGCATGGGTTATAGCTGTGGAGAGAACCTCTGTGTTCAATCAAGATAAGTGCAGGGCTTCAGGCCGAGCATTAATAAGTAGACAACCCTCCTCCGAAAGACAGCGTGCTGAAAAACCACAGCATTGCATCTTGCCTTAGCTCAAACAGGCACTGTCCGACCGGAGGAGCCTTGTAATGCTTTTATATTTCTTTAAGAACACTTCTTCATTTCTCAGATGCTCACACTGCAGAAATGGAGAATGATTATGATTCATAAAAAGCATTTTGAGCAACTACTCTAGCTCCTACTTTAGGGTTGGTACTTTCTCACCCATGAGTGCCGTAAGTGAACAGTGATTGGTCCAGATGATTGTGTGAAATTTGACATTAAAAACAAGAACAAATTAACCAACACTTGTTGCAATGGAGGACATACAACATTGACTTTATTTGTGATTTCAATGCGGTCGTTATACCAGCTATCATCCAACTTACGTCACTTATTGGTGAAGGTGTCTGTTTCTTGCTGAAGTTCCCCAGTAGGTGGTCAGTTTCAGATGAGCTAATGTAGTCTGTTTTATCTAGGTTTATGGTTTCTGACCCTGTGGCCTAGTTAGTTTAGCGCCACATGACGCTATAAGAGAGAGATGTCATTGTGCCATGCACTCTCTTATGTTGCTTGTTTGGAAACTTCATTATGGCTCCAAGCGTAAAGCCGACTCGGCAGTAAAGGTCAGAAACTGTTTTACTTAATTACAGCTGTGTATGTGATCTACATGTTTATTTTAGCCACTAACAAACTACAACTCCCAGAAAGAAACTCTCTTTCCACATCTTTTCCACCTGTATTACCCACCTGTTTTCCCGCACCAGACACTACATAGACCACAATGCATTGCTCACTATGAAACACGCCACATCCCACTATAGCTATAGTATATGCTGCTACTCGTTCATGTTAAATAAATATATGCCATCATTACATACTGTACTTATAGCAAAATTTGTGGAAATGGAACCCCAACGTAACGTAAGGACCCCCTGTATTGCAATACTTGGTTTTGTTGTTTTCTTAATTTTATTTGTTTGTTTTAAGGTCTTGTTCAAAGTGAAGATGGGGTATGATTTTAAAATATTCAAAGTTACTAAAACGTTAAAAACCAATGAGTATTTTAACCGTCTTGTCTTAAAAAGATTCAATTAAACTTCCTCTCATCCACTTTCCTTGATTTTGATGGATCCAATAGTCAAGTAGATCTGAATGCTAGTCCACTCTTCCACTATAATTACCGAGGCCATGAGCTGCAGATCAGGTGAAATCAGGGCAAGCAGGCATTCAACTAAAGTGTTTATAAGTCTTTGCACTTTGAACCTTTGTTCTTCTACTTTTAGGTTTATTACCACTAGCTTCTGGCTGCAAGGGCTGGATGGAGTGAGCGAAGGAAGTGAGGAAGGAGTGAGGAAGGAGGGACAATTTGTGATTTTTCCTTGAAATGCACATGTATATTTGCTGTCTGTGCTGCTTAATAAACTTATGCTCAGTTATCCTGCAGATGAGACTCATCCTCAATGTTCCTCCTGGTTATGTTCAGTGACTGGTTCGAGTGATTTCAAGGCAAAACCTGTTCCTAGTTGCAAAAGATCAGCCAGATGCAACTTTCATTATGTGATCCTCTTACGACTTAACCTAGGAGTTATAAATCTACATTTACGAGCACATTTATGAGCACACCCACGTTGGGGTGAAAAGTGGGTCAACTTGCAAGAGAAAGTAAGAGTGGGTAGTGGAGGCCTAGTGGTTAGGACCTTGCCCTTGAGATCTGAAGGTTGCACGTTCAAGTCCTGGCCCAGGCACCTTTGGGGCACCCTTGAGCAAAATGCGGCTGATAGTTGTTGTGCATTTTGTGTGTTCACTATGACCATCAGTATGGCATAATCGCTTGGCCGCATTCCCTCCACCTCTTGTCTGGCAAGACCTAGCAAAACCCTGTAAAGTTTGCAACAAGCTGCTCCATCAGTTATTTCGTTTGAATTGCTTAAGGTGAGCTGTCCATTCTGAAAGACGTCACAGACGGAGGCAAGACGGAGCTGATTCCTGACCTGTGGGTGTTATGCCAAGTCAATGCCAGGCTGCTCTTCAGCTTTAGCAACATGGTATCTTGCACAGGATAAGATCAATGACATTTTGGAAGGCACCGAGCTCGGAGCTCTCTGACAGTTCGCTCAGAGCAGGAGAAGATGTCTCTCCATGCCTAAATGCCATCTTACTGCAATGCTAAGAGCTGTTGCTGTTATTGTGGATTCATACAGGAAGCTGGTGTTGTGGTTGTGGCATGCCTGCAACAATACCTGTGAACTGTGGGGTTTTTCATTCTCATTTCCGAGTATCTCAAGTGAGTAACCTCCTCAGATTTTTGTAAATATTTTATTATATCTTTTTCTGAGACAAACTTGAAGATCTAACACTTTTGCTGTCCTCGCAAAATAACCACGCACAGCCTTTAATGTCTAAACCCCTGAAAACGTCCAAATTGTACCCATAGTGTCACTATTTTGTATGGCCACAATTATAATCTTAGCTCTCTTGGGCACTGAGTTCACTAGAGCTTCATAGGTTGCCGCAGGAATCCTCTTCCACTCATGACATCACGGAGCTGGTGGATACTAGAGACCTTCCACCTTCTTTTTGAAAAAGCTTTTACCTGGTTAAAGATAGTGTGCCTACTTACACTGGGTGGAAATTTGCTTATTCCCTACAGTGGGAAACCAAGCAGCGAAAGTGGAAATGTCATCATGAACACTAATCACCAAAATGGATCTTGTACAGGAGGACAAAAATGTCTAAAATGTTGTATGTAATGAGATGGTATCAGTTCAACTTGACTCACATTATAGTCCGCCCATTCTATAAGTCACAGAAAATGCTCATTTATGTTTAAAACTCTAAGATAAGTCGCCCCATGTTATTAGCTGCAGTGTTACTTGATCTGATCTTTACTTTGTGTTGCTTTTCGAACTGTTCATCACTGCAGTAAACAGTACATTTACATTCAACTACTCATTTGGGGATGTCGTCTTTTTGTACTGAATTATACTTTCAGTGAATGTGTTTTCATGTTTTAAGATAAACTGCCCCATTTAAGCAAGACCCAACACCAGGTTTGGAAAATCAATGTATAAGCCACAGCCTCTCGTTGGGGAAATACAGTATTCACTTTCATATTTCACAACCTATTGCTAAGCTGTGATGGACAGAGTATTCTACATTCCGTTATTGCATATCAAACTCTTGCAAACAATACATTTATAAAGCCATGTTTTCTTAATCTTGCTACTGCTCTGCACATTATCAACTCCATGCTCGTGACAGGTGTGCGGGACACAGCCTCCAGAAAAGGGATTAAGAAGCAGCTCTATGTAGTGAATAGGGAGAGAGTGAGCTAAAAAAACATAAGGATCTAAAATGAAATAATTAGATGAGACAAAAGAAAAAGTCGGTGAAAAGGTGGTAGAAAGTCAATAAAAGGGTAAATGGGGGCCAGCGACAAAAAAGCCCTTTGCTTAGAGCCAAACCCAATTCTACACTTTACCCTATCCATCACTGACGCTGCTTATCGAATAGGAGCGGCAATAAACTGTCTACCCCCTCTTCCCTCGCTGCACCGTCATAGCATTAGATGAAACACAGCACCTATTTCAAACTTTGCTCAAAGATTAGAGAGAACATGCTTTCTCCCACCATGCGCTCAGGCGAGAAGATAAGGCGGCGCTGTTTGCTGTATCGACATTGCCATTACAAATTAGGTTCCGGTTATCAACTCCAGCGTGCTGAAATAGATTAGGGAACTTTTAAATCACATGGCAGGTGAAGAGGGGTGGGGGTTCTAAGAGGATTTCTGCGGCCAAAGGGAGCGGGTGCCCGGCCCAATTGATTTTGAACTGGATTCCATTGTTAATGCGTCACATGGTTGTCCTTGAACCTTACACAGAAGGGTGGGGTTCTCAGGATAAAAGTGCCCACTCCCGAGATAACTGTAATCAAAGCTAGAAGCGCTGTCACATTACAGCTCTCACTTGCATCGATCTGTCGGATGTCTGAGCATGCTGGGACAGAGCAACGATCCATCATTAACATGATTCAATCTCGCACTTTGTAATAGGAGCTTGTCGCATTGGGCGAAGTGGCACGTGCCACTTTCACGGGTAGAAAAGACATTCCGGATCGATCGCTTGGATTTACATGGCTGGTTCATTTGTTTAAAGAATGCACAACTTGAATGCACGTAATTTCTCTAAACAGCTGAGCGATATGACGATATTTATCGTTATTGTGATACATTGTGGCCACAATATGACTTTCTGAACAGATGGTTAATGTAATACATACATACAGTACTGATAATATAAGCATATGCTACGTTAGTATAGAATACATTACAGTACTCACTATAAATGTAATATTTCTACAAAATTTACCTCACTATGTGCCTGCAAATGTGTTCTCTATATTTAATTGTTGTAGAACGAGTGTGGGAGGATAATTTAGGGCTTAAACTATATTGAAAAAAAGGATTTTTAAATAAAAAGGATGTCTACTTATTATACTTTGTTTTTAATATAGCATAGCTGAGTCTTTTTTGCTAAAAATAATGAACAAGTACATATTGTGGCATTGTGTATCAGGAAAACCTCTCAAAGTATCATGTTATATTTACCTTACCCCCCCCTCACCCACACACACACACACACAAATTATTGGACGATTTTCTCTGTCATAGCGGCTAGCCGATTGTTGTTAACTCCTCCTGTCTCTGCTGCTTCGGTAAACAAATTATGATGCAAATGAAAGGCAGACCATAGCTCTCTTAGTTGCAAATGATCATGTAAATGAGGGATGAAGAATTCAGACTCTACAGAAATCTCACTTTCTTTGGTGAATGGCTATCTGCAAAAACTTTGTTATATGTTGTTAAATAAAAAATAATAACCAGTACCATGTATTTCCCACATTTAACAGGTATGACAGCTTCTGATTGCCAGAAAATTTCAAGGCAAAATGATGTTCCATATTTTAGTTATGATTATAGATATAGCCAAAAAATGGCCTTTTTTGAGCGTAATGCTGTCTCACTTCAAGAAAATGACATTTCAAAGTCAAATTTTCGTGTATTCTGCTCATAGTTTTAAGAAGTAAGCAACTGATTTGTTTACATAAATGGCCACACAACTGGGGAGCAATCAAGTTTACAGTGCCAGCTTTCAGAAAGGCATGTACTCTGCATCTGAACAATGACTAGTTATTTATGTAGAATCCATAAGCATTTTATAGTTATTCTTGATTTTATCAACTTATTAAATAAACATAACTAATTTATGATGTTTGATGTTTCAAATGAATAGTAGAGTTATAACTTTATATATTTACTTTTTGTCCTTGGTCAAGTTAATAAACCAATCCACGCATTGAGACTTTTTCTGAAATTTGTATCTGTAGCATGAATCTAAGCGTCTTATACAATAACAATCACCTGTTCTACTTATTTCCTAATTTCAGCATCTTGCTGTACTGTTCAAAAGGTTACAGACACTACAAGTGAGACACTAATGAATATAAATACTGTGTTTTTGCTGTAAGGAAACACTGTGCAGAGCAGCAGGCGAGATTTGAAAGCTCTTCTGAGGAGAGGACAGAGGGCTGTTATACTACTAATAATAGAAATTACAATAATTATTTACATAGCAATTCTTATTTTGGCTGCAAAATCCATATGCTTCATACTGGACGAGAAGTAATACTCTGGTTAAAACACCACAGTCTAATCAAAGGGAAAGACAGGTCAATGCCCAGCAGGGCGACCTCACACTGAGAGACACAGAAACATCTGTCGACTGATTATATTAGATGATTCTGAGATCCCCCCAAACTCACCTATAGGCACCAATATTCTGTGGCTTTGAACTTGGTTATCACCCACAAGTAGATAAAGTAGATAAATAAGAGATTAAGCAGCTACAATGCAAGAAGTTATGCTCAAATTTAAACATCAGGAGATTAAATAATACTACTGCCAGAATACAACAGCACTGTACATACAGGTACAAAATTCTATATTTCTTCAATATATCAATGTGGCATGGCATTAAGGCGATCAGCTGTGGCTCTGCTGAGGTGTAATGGAAGCCCAGCTTGTTGGGTGCATTGTTGGGTCTGGTGTCTCTCATTCAAGATTCAAAATGCTTTATTCGTCAGATACTAGGTTATACACGTATGACCAGCAGTGAAATTTAACCTGATGTGCTCCATGGACTATAAGAGATAATAAGAGTGAAATGATTATTTACATAATGTGTATTGTATTTAAAGTGCAAACAGCTTGTATTGTCCAATGTGCAAGTGTACCATCATCCAGAGGTGTAGGGCTTGGAGTGTGTTTGAAAGTGTCCAGTGTTGTAGCAGTGTGTGTGTGTTATGTATTGTCCTGGTTGAGGAGCCTGATGGCTTGTGGGAAAAAGCTCCTCTTTAGTCTCTCAGTTTTGGTTCTGGTGCTGCAGAACCGTCTCCCTGATCTCAGGAAGCAGAACAGGTTATTGTTGGGGTGTGTGAGGTCTTTGATGATCTGGTTGCTCTGGATCTGCATCGTTAGTTGTAGATGTTCTGTAGGGGGGCTGGAACCAATGATGGGTTGGGCTGTGCGTACAACCTTGCCCAGAGCTGTGCGGTTTTGTAAGGTGCTGTTTCCAAACCAGGAGATCAGATTCATAGTCAGGACGGTTTCCACAGCACCGGTGTAGAAGGTTCTCAGGACAGCTGGTGAAACTCTAAATTTCATTTCGTGGAACAGACGTTGTCTGGCTTTTGAAACCTGAGCCTGGGAGTGTTGAGTCCATGTCAGATCCTCACTGATGTGTGTTCCCAGGTATTTGATGCTGGAGACTCTCTCAACCAGTGTTTCCCTGAAATAGAGGGGAGTGTAGATCCTCTGCTTCTTCCTGCTAAAGTCCACTATCAGCTCCTTGGTTTTGTTGAAGTTTACCTGAAGGCAGTTGGCCTGGCACCATGATGCCAGTTCCTCCACCTCCTGCAGGTATGCCGACTCTGGGGCATGATGGTGTTAAACGCCGACCTGTAATCTATGAAAAGCAGCCTGTTGTTCCCCTTCCTGCCGTCCACATGAGTGAGTGTGTTGTGGAGGACGTGGGTCCTCTTGACAATACTCCATTGATTCTCTATGGGGTTCAGGACAGGAGAGTTTGCTGCCAATCAAGCACAGTAACACCTTGGTAGCTGTGTGACAGTGTGGGCAGGTGCCAAGTCCTGCTGGAAGATGAAATCAGCATCTCCATAAAGCTTGTCAGCAGAAGGAAGCATGAAGTGCTCTAAGATTTTCTGGTAGAAGCTGCGTTGACTGTGGACTTCAGAAAACACAGTGACCAACACTAGCAGATGAAATGGCCCCAAATCATCACTGACTGTGGAAAATTCACACTGGATCTCAAGGAACATGGATTCTGTGCCTCTTCACTCTTCCTCCAGACTTCTTCTGTTATATAGTTTAAAACATTGGACAACTGGCATTATATCAGCACCGAAGAGCAGCAATTAACAAAATATCAGTCTGGTTTGACCATGTTAAAATAATATATACTCGTATGATCATTTATTGTATATTTAGTTCCTTAAAATGATGTCTCTCAATCTAAAAATGCTCATATCAACAGGGGCCCTGGTTTCCATGATGCATTAGACCTGCATAAAGGAATTTCACATGAATATTCCAGCGTACACTTAAAGGCAGGACTAGTTACGTAAGGGGGCTGCAAAGCTCAGGTTTCTATTCTGCACAGCAATTTGTGAGCGAGCATCTAGCATGCATGATAAAGCTGCGCTTCAATGAAGTAGTCCTAAAACAAGGTCACTTGCATGGCCATCCAGTCAGTAGCAAACTGTGTCAGTTAGTGCAGCGCTCCACTCGTCCACAAAAAAGATTCACTTTCTACCTTCCAGACTCCGTGGTCTAGCCACCAGACCTTTCAAGAAAAACAACCAACCCACTCAAAATGGAGCACGAAGCTGTGAGAGTGGATGATGATTGTGGAGATACCAACGGCTCTTGACGCCTACGACCATGCGAATGTCTGTCAGGGGACACTGAGTGTATAGTTGTGTGCTTACGTGTTGGTCAGAGGTGAACAGTAACAAAGTACTTTTACTTAAGTACAGTACTTAAGTACAGTTTTTGAGTATCTATACTTTACTTGAGTAGTTGGGGAAACTTTTAACTTTCACTTCACTACATTTAAAAGATAAAACCATACTTTTTACTTCACTACATTCCTGTCAAGATTCTCGTTACTCGTTACTTTTAGAGTAACTTCAGAGAACAAGTTATCATTAAAAAAGGGTGTTAGCCAATCATCCCCACTGTGGCGTTTGTCAGTTGATTGACATATAGTTCAGCCAAACTGAGACGTCTTGTAACAAGAGTCACCGCACATGCTCAGTCAATCGCATGAGCTACTGCGAAACTCCAGCTAATAAATCACCTAGTTAGCATCTTTTATTTCTCCTAAAGAAAGAGTCTAAAATTGAGTGAGGAAACTGGACCAAATATGAAACCAAAATCAGACTCTTCATTAAAAACTACAACACTGACTACCTACCAAAAAGCAAAGAAAGAGACTATGCAATTCCATTCAGTTTAAGGTAATGGCTCAATGTGTGTGTGTGTGTGTGTGTGTGCGTGTGCGTGTGTATAATTTTTATATCATTTTTATTAATGGTAGATCCTTTTGACTTGGTCATTTTAAAAGTAGCTCACAAGCCAAAAAGTGTGGTCACTTCTGCAATAAATCTTTTATTTTTGAACTTTTAATACTTAAGTATTTTTGAAAGCAGATACTTCAGTACTTTCACGGAAGTAAAATTTGAATGTATGATTTTCACTTGTATTGGAGAAACATTTGAATAATGTTATCTGTACTTTCACTTAAGTTAGGTACTTCGTCCGCCTCTGGTGTTAAGCTACACATACGTATCCTGGCCTGTAAAGCAGATCCCCTCCTGCTGCTGAAACAGCTCTGACTGTGCTGCACTATGTATCTGACACCTTTCTATCAGAGCAGCATTAACATTCTGTACAACAGACGCTCCTCTTTATCAGCATCAGTCAGCCTTGGGTGCCCATGACCCTGCTGCTGATTCACCTGCTACTCTGTATTGTGTGAAATACTGGTGGAAACACAGCAGAGGCATACATCTCTGGTGATTTATCAGTTTTTTGGGTTTTTTTCAGACTTTAGATTTTCCATAGTATTGGGCCTTTAAACACATGTTAATGCTGCTGCACAAAAAAAGAGAAAAAAACAACAACATTGAGCACATAAATACTACCAGCATCATCTCAGAGATGAGGGTTAAAAACGTTGTTTAAAAGTTTGTTGGGCTTATGTGAGTGATATATTATACAGCACATACTGAACCCTGACACAGGATCAGAATCAAGTTGAAAAACACTGATTGTTCTAGACGTTATGCTTGAGTATTAAAAGTAATTTGCCAGTGACATCATTTTTTACTAACCTCCTTTATTAAATCTTGTTATGTTAGATAATATAGGACAGAAATAAAATTGCGATGTGAAAATTCTCTTTCAAATTGCAATTTCGATATAAAAATAATGGATTGTTTAGCCCTCAGACCCCAGACTAATGGCTAAAAATTATAAGTGTTATCATTATCAGAGACTTAGACTTAGACTCAGGTTTGTGTGATTTTCAGAATTCTGTACATTCTAAAACATTCACTTTCTTTCTATCGCTCTCGCAATTGCATGCAAACTCTCTAGCACAAACACTGCTATGATCTCTACCTTCCCATCATGTTAGCTGTGCTTAAGAGGCAGGTGAGTGGCAAACGAAGGATGATGGGGGGGATGCTGGGTTTAATGGAAAGGTCCCAGTAAATCCGTCCCCCTTGTTTGTTATGCTAAAAGTGTGTTAAGCTATTATTTGGGCAGAAACTAGAGGATGGATGCCCTCCTCTGTCAGGTACGATCTGTAGTTGCACAAAAATACACTTATAATAAACACTGGGTGTGTATTACACATGTGGAAAACAGCGGTTTATCCAGCAGGACATTACCTCAAGCTTTGAGTAACTCACTGAAGCCATGTCTGCACTGTACTCTGCACTAGAGCTGAGCAATTTAATGATATTTCTCATTATTGTGATCAGCTGTGGCCACACTATGATTTTCTGAGCATATTGTGATGTCATCAGTACTTAAAAAACACTGTTTAATTTCAGAGAGCATCATTCTTCTCGTCATGGTGAATTTACTGTAATGTGGTGTGAGGAAAAATAAATAAACATCATTTTTACTCATTATACTTACTGTAGATTTTTTAATATTATAGCACTGGTGGCTTTTATTAATTGTTTTATCTTAAAACACGTTTTTTTGCCTTATCGAAAAAAATCATTGGGTTTGTAAATACAATCAAAGGTAATAAATAATCGTGAATAACCTTTCAGCTTGTGGCATTGTTTAGGTACGCTGCTGAGAATTCTCCACTGAAATGTGCCTTGATGCAACCGTTACAACAGGTAATGTCAAAGCAAGACCTCTGCACTTAACACATCCAGGTGTGGAGTATTGGGACGGTACCTTACTCAAGGTGTACCTCAGTGGTACTCGAACCAGGACTTGAACCTGCGACCTTCCGTTCACAAGGGCACCACTGTGCCCCCATTGCCCATTCTTACTGATGATTACTGACAAGTTATTGCAATTAAATGAAATAAATAAACATAAATTATTATTGTACTTTCAAGCAGATCATCCATCATTGGGGCCTCCTGCTCATTTGTTCTCAGACCAGTCGACCGCCACACAACCTCATACTACCCACTGCCCTCGCCAAAACAGAGGCTGCTGCTCCAAGTTACAAGCTTTAACATTTAAAAATTATATCTGGTAAACTTGGGTTCCCCTGCTACATCATGGTCCCCCCTCATGGGGGTTTAGGGATATTCTGTCGCCATTGGTTTGCTCATTAGTGGCTAAAACCCAGATTCTGTAAAATCGCTTTGTGACAGCATCAGTTGCAAGTGTCTTGGGTTCTGTCAAGTGTCATTTCTTGTCTCTGCCCCTCACCAGGTGTGTTTTATGTTTGTATTATATATTTAAGCCCATATGTTACTGTTTAAGATCATCAGATTTTTTGTTTCCTGTTCACGTTTGTGAAATTGTGCTTTAATTTTTATCATTTGTTGTAGGACTGAATTGAATGCACAACCTCAGATGAGAATAGCCTGTTGCCTGCTTTGTGGCCAAAGAGGCTAATATTAGTCTGCCTCCTCCTGTATTTGCATGCAGGTTGTGGTGTACTCCCCAATATACTTGCACTACACTGCACAAATGTATTTACTACTGCTCATCTAAAACAGGAAGTTAATCCATGCTGCTTGGTTCTTTGAAGGTCAGTGTATTGATTTGCATGTGTCAGTCAACAGCTTACATGTATCAAAAATCATGGTATAGACTTTCTCTACTGTCAGTATGGATTGTATGTTTAACTCATTGATCACTGACACCAATACGGTTTTAATCTCTAATCTAGAGAAGTAGATCTCAATTTGTTTAGGCTCAGTCTGTGTATATTGATATAAGTCATATAAACTAAATAACAGAATAAATAAAATTAGACTAAAGCTTGCACTGTGGTGCAGTAGTTAGCACTGTTGCCTCACAGCGAGAAGGCCCTGGTTTCGATCCCAGAGACTTTGTGTGTGGAGTGTCCAAGCTATTTGTGGTTTTCTCCAGGTTCTCGGGTTTCCTCCCACTGTTCAAAGAACAGAAGTGAAGCCTTGAAGCAGAAGTAGTGGTTTCTCTGTGCTTTCGACCGTAGTCACAAAGCAAATACGGGAAAGGTAACAATAGCATTGTTGTTACTTATGTAAATTAATAACGCATCCCTGTGTTTCAGAATCGCAATATTGTCGTTATTGTGAACCACGTATCGCGCACTGTGAGATACCCTGAGATTCCCACCCCTACTCTATACTGCTGTTTTGTAACTAGTTCCTGCATTCACATTTCTGTACTTTATTTCAACAAATAACTGCAATTCAAAACAATTTAATCCAGCCATTCATGGATTAATATCCCTAGTACCAGCTTATGAGCTTCCCAGAAAGGAGCGATGGATGGGGTGGGAGAAGGTCAGCTGGCTTCGGAAGCAATCACGTTCACACTGCGCTATAGCATCTGAGAAGCCAGTCAGCAATCATGGGAAAGAGGGAAAGCAAGAGTGACAGTCCATGTGCTCTGTGTTCAAATGTTTGTCAACAGACCTTTCTCTCTCTCTCTCTCTCTCTCTCTCTGATGGCAGACACAATGCTCAGGGGACAGACACAAGCACCTGGGTTCTTCTAGGATCTGTCTTTATATTTAGAATATTCGCTCTACTGAGCTTCGACAGAACCCTTCCAACCCCCCTGACTCTCCATGGTGCGTGTGTGGGAGACTATATGCTAATTGTTTTCTCCATCTCCTGATACTGTCTCTTTTCATTTAGCTAATATCTCTTGGGTCATGGCGATTGGGGGATGGGATAAGGGTGTGTATGTGTGTAGGGGGGTTGTGTGTATCTCATGTGGTTTCTTTGGCTATTACTGCCTAAGGGAAGTGCTCCACTACACACATGATGTAATGCCCCAGCTTCTCTGACTGTACTGCCTGCTTGCGTTTTCGAAATAAATTACTCTGCCGGAAGTGCGTCTACTTCCTCGTCCCATTGGAATTGTAATACAAATCCATTCAAGCCCACTCAAAGGCACCTTCCGTCCCTCAGCTGCGCAGGGAGGACCATTTATAATTAATACACCACCGCTACTGGTCCTTTTGTGGGGTTTTAACGACGCCTTTCTGGTGCATCAAAGCATAAAGGGAGCCGACATGGGGGAGGGAAGGGAAAAAATAGGTTCTAACAAGACCCTAGGTCATTAATAAGTAAGCAAACAGGTGGACTAAGTGGAAAGAACATGTGCAAAAGCAGAGTTCAACACTACAACGGCAAATTAGCAGATTTTTATTGGTCTTCGAATATACTAGCTACACTGGATAACAAATTCTCTCCAATTGACAAAATAACTGCAACAAATATGAAATAAAGTTCATTTTCAAAAAGGAAACTTTTTTTTTAATTAAACACTTAATTATCGAACACCTTTTCAAGTTTTAATGACTTCTCTGAAGAATTGCTAGGTGGATTGTTCTCAAGTGTGTGCTTTCTGAGAACAGAGCTGTTCCTTAATGAACACAGAGAACTCATCATTTAAAATGTATTGTGATATGTATTGTATCGTAAGGTTGTTGGTAAAACCGCGCCTTGCTTCTCAGCTGCTGTGACTGAAAAAAGAAGCCACTTTCATCTTTAGGGTCTGACATTAAGCCATTTACAGCATTCCATCTGACCGAAACCCAAAAAACGTTAAGCAACATATGTGGCCAGTGCGCAAAAATGTACTTTAACCTCCTAGTCCCACTCTCGGCCAGACAGACGCAGCTAAAAGCCTGACTCTGTGAGTTTATTCATCGGTGAACAATAGCACTCTTAACTCAGCAGTGCAGCGCTGCTACGGCCTGCCCACCATTCTCGCTTTGCCTTGTGTATGTAAACATAGAGATTCACACTCCAAACCTAGAATCTTCAACCTGCTTGTTCAAAACAGGTACGACAGGAAGCCAAACCCCTGATTCACTTTCTAATACAGCAGCAAAAGCTTTGGCTCCTGTTCCACTCTGACTAATTTTCAGACATACTGTTGTCAAATGGTGACTGTATACAGACAAAAAGACACACTTCTATACACTTTTATACACAATTAGTGATTATTTAAATGGGAAGAAGTCAAATATACACAAAATGCACATATGTAGTGGAGTGGGCGATATCATTTAAAGGATATAATACTTAAACATAATTTTTCAAACCTGTATTTGGATTAGAATTCAATTATTTTCATCAAATTATTATTTTTTCTCCTGGATTTGAAGCCTGAGCACCAAGCATAATGTGCCAGATATCTTATTTGCAAGCTTTACATTTTAAGAAACTATTATTTTCACTCTCTCCATTAAAACTTGTACACTACACAAGAGTCCTTAATAATTATTTGTTTATGAATAGTTCAGCCCAAGTTTCAGCCATTTAAGCTGCGAGGTCATACCACCATGTGACGTGACTTGAGGATGCGTTCCCAGCAGAAATCATTCAGAATGTAAATGCCATGTAAATAATATTGGAAAATGGGGAAGGTTATAAAATTTAAGCACCATGCTACTAGTCTTTGATGTAAAGGGCTTTTACTTTAAAACTCCAGGTGGAATTATTTTCCTCATTATTTGAAGCAATTACAGTCCCTCCCCCACAAAATTATTTCTCATTGGACTTACAGAAGCAAACTAGAGCACAGCACATGCATGGCTTACCATTAATCAGCACTAACGTAGTGGTTTTACTGCCATGCACACGATATCTCCTGGAAGATCTTAGATCTTGATTGTGGAGAAGAAATAAAAACGAATGCAACTACATTAATGCAAAGATGGTGGGAACTATGCACTCTATGACCACAATAACCCAGACACCATATTCAGCTACTTTAAGTGCACCCATTACTGTCAGTCAGTCAGTTGAGCAATTAAACTTCTATTATCTCCAGAGAAAAGCACTGACCAATAGAATGGGGCACTTTAGAGCAGCCATATATCAGCCTAAATTCAGTTGGAGGGGTAAAGCCTCCCCCAACTTTGAGTCGGGCAGGAGCGGAACTGAACTGATAGAGCTCCATATAATACTCTTGGGTGAGCTGGAGTGGACGAGCTAAAAAAATAGGTGTTCATTAAAAATGAACAATAGAAATAAATGAATGAATGAACGAATACATAAATAAATTAGTTAATTAATTAATTGATTAATTTAAAACAAGGACAAATGAAACAAGACTGTATATCTGATCTATCCTCTTATCCAGCAACATCAATCACTGCCTAGTTTCTATCACTTCAGTGTTCTCATGCAAAGACAAAAGCCACTGAAGGTGCGTAGTTCTTGTTGGACCTTTAAAACGGTTTGGTCCAGAGGTGCTTATTAATAATGATGCAATTAATGCAGATCCTCATAGTAATGGTCCAACAAAGAGTTAAATTCGAGAAGAGTAAGGGTTGTTAATACAATTAAATGGTCTTTTTTAACTATACCTTTAATTATAGAAGTAATGAGTTAATATCTAACATTTATCATTTTACTATTAATACTACTATTTATTTACATGAATACTCAACTATTATTACTACTATTTATTGACATTAATATTTTACTATTATTACTACTATTTATTTATATACTATTTTACTATTATTACTACTATTTATTTACATTAATATTTTACTATTATTACTACTATTTATTTATATACTATTTTACTATTATTACTACTATTTATTTACATTAATATTTTACTATTGCTACCAGTATTTATTTATATTACAATTTTTTATTATTATTACTATTTACTTACAGTAATATTTTACTATTATTTATTTATATTAAAAATATTACTATTATTTGTCATATTTATTATGGCGTTTAAATTTTTTCTCTTTTAAGTAACTGAGGCAGGTGCTCTAATAATCTCATACAATTTGTACAATGACAATAAAGACTATTCTATTCTTCTATTCTATTAAACAAATAGGATCAATTTCCCATCCAAGTCCAGGACACCACTTCCCTTTCAGTGGAGAATCTCATTTCAGAAAGCAGTGTCGTCCAGGATTGGGCTTCACCCAATGTATCTAGAATGACCTGTCTGAGAATTACTGCCAGAAAGTCGGTTACTAAGCCTGCAGTAACAAAGCAGAGGGCGGACACACGAGAACCTACTAAACCTTCTTTGGAGCACAGTGCAGAGATTTAAGGCTGCGCTGTAGTGTGTGAAACTTGCTACAATGACCCTGCCTCATACCATAAAGTCTGGAATTTAGTTCTTGCAGTGTTTATTCTATTTAGTAGGTTTACAGTCTTTTTAAATAAACATTTAAGTTAATTGTAGAATGTGCAAAACAGTATTTTTTAAATGGAATCTGAAATAAATCATTAATAAAATATCTTCTTGAACAAAGCCATATGCCTTACATTGTTGTCAGTCATGGAAAGAATGGTGACGATTCTATTTAGTGACAGCTTGTTTCAGCACATCAGTTGATTGCTCAGTCGGGTTTGGTTTTGGCTTTTTTTTATTTCTCATGTATCAGTCATGAAGCGGGATGTAACTGTTACAGCTATAATGAAATGTGATCTGGAATTTCAATCATGTTTTACTTCAATTAGAATCGCTTGGTTGGAGCACATTTAACCTTGCTCAGGATCTCAAGGTTTGAACCATTTAACAATAGTATACTGTAAGTCGGAACCCTTGTACCTTAAGGTAATTAAAATTAGCATGAGCCTGAAACCACATAAACCAACCTATAATAGCCACCAACTCTTGACGTGACGACACAGTCGTCCGCTCCACTCGCCAACTAGTTACAACGCGAACTTTGTTCTTACATTACAAACGCTGCTGTACTCCGGAAAGACAGAACAAGACGTTCTTAATAAATGTAGGAGAAATGGCAACGTAACCAAGAAACTAATCTGACTTAACCCACAGACTCTCTGTACAGTATATCCAAGCACATTTAAAGCAATTGAAATCCCCAGACTCAAACACATTTAGTAACAATTGGAAACCCAGGACTCAAGCATATTTAACAGCAACTCTTCTGTAAGACTGATGTGTAGCTACATAGCCAAGCTATTTCATTGAACACACCAAATAAATCTTTTCACATTTTTTTCACACAATACATTATCCTGCTTATTGATTTGCACCAAAACAAGAAAATATATAGTTTTTTAATAATTTATATCAATATATTTTATTGGAGTTTCATGGCATGGGCTAAGAAATTATAGTTTTGTGGCTTTTGATGAGAAAAAAAATAGTTCTTCTGAATGTTCTGGTAGTCGCTTTTGTTTATGCTGTAACTTACACTTGAAAATTAAACATGCAACAACTTTATACGCATTTAAAAATGAACATAAAGCCACTATTTCTGTTTATGGAATTTCAAATGAACCATGTAACATGTTAACATGCTAACAAACAACATGCTACAGACTACAAAGCCACATGTTTGCTAATTGTGCTAGTGATATAAATCCATAAATCTATATCACAAAACCTGTGGCATTATTCATCTGCAGTGGGCGTTATTCATCTGCAGTGAGCATTATAATAAAATAACGCCACATGTCCGGGACACCTTCTCATTCGAGTTCTGTGTGTGCGTTGGAAAAGTGAGCATTATCAGCATGGCAACAACACAACTATCCAACTATCCTTCATTAAATTATGAACAGCAGATAACACAATGTCTTCATGGAAGAAAACACGATAAGGAAAACTACGGCAATAAAAATAATGACCTTTGCTTAGCAAATGAAGTTTCCTGATAGCAACCATTTCGAAAAGCTAAATCACATTCACTTAGGCCACGACCATTCAAAACGATGGCTTAACCATCTGGATTAGATTCATTTCAGTTCATAAAACAAAAGTTCCCATTAGCTGGTTGGTATACCACATACTTTCTTTTAAGAAGCACAACATGGGTCTGGCTTCTCCATCATAACAAAAACCACACATGAGGAAAGAGCACCGAAAACTTGTTGCCAGTAAATCATGATAGTAAAGGCATGATAAACATCTGCGTAAATACTCCAAGCCATGGTTTGAAAGCCAGAATGAAGGAACGTTTGCTGTATTTGTTCTATTCTTTTTAATCTTACGGCCCTATATTTATTGTTCATGTTCATAATCTGCAATAAAATACTGAATATAAAACAAATAGAGAATGTAGAACTGTATGACAATCGATGACCACTGAAGAGACAAGAGTAGAGAATCAGTGACGCTAATCAATGAACAGGGAAAATACATAGGAATTGATTTCCTGTGATTGTAACCCATGAAGACAAATCCCCTGTGAGTCGTTTGGTACCGGGCCACACAGAAAGAATAAATAACTTACATTGTTTCCGTTTTATATATTATCCGAGTCTGAGCAGTGTTTTATTTTGAAAAATGACTGGAGTCTCTCCGTTACGCATATTAAGATCCATTAACACTAATATGAAACGCAGAGAAACAAGCTCATTGATTTAGCATTATGGTGAGTTATATATTTTCATGTACTTTATATTTGTTTTGTCGTAGTGCATCGTATTTCCACATTACGCGACCAGAGAGCACTAGCGACAGAGAGGAGGGTGTTACTCTCAATGTTGTTGGCTCATTTCAGGAGGACGCTGCTAATAAAGTTACATAGTTACACAGTGGATTCACCTTTATTATTATATAACCACAAATAACCACAGTTTTTGTGTTGGTCGTAGTATTTTATTTTGTTGTATTTATCAGGGACGCCTTAAAGGCCGGTCAGTGAAAATACTGTCTGACATTAAACCGGTCTGTGGTACAAAAAGGTTAGGAACCGCTGTGTTAAGATGCCGAACCCCATTTAAGATGTGCTGCGTCGAACAGTAGTGTGAAAAGCATAAACGCTGCCTTGTGTCCTCAGACAGATCAGCCACAACATTAAGACCATCACTTCATCACTAATAGTGAGCAGGTCCCTCATGCTGCTGAAACTGCTCTGACAGTCGTGCACTATGAGTTCAGTTCATCAATTAACCTTGGGTGCCCGTTCAGCAGTTGTGAATCACTCTTGGTGACTAACTACTAACAGATCTGGAAGACTCCATAAGACCTGCTGTTCTAGAGATGCCCTGACACCAAGGCCTCAGATCCTTATGCTCCAGCACCTGAAACATCAATTTCAAGAACTGACTGTTCACTTGATGCCCAATATATGCCACAATCTCCACCAAATGTTATCCACTTGCCCAGTAGGTGGCGTTAATACTATGGCTAAGAATGAACAAGTCATTCTTTCGCAGACTCTCATTTGGAACATGGCTGTGAGGATCTGATTGCATTATGCTACATTTAGCAGCAGTACTGATGGTTTGGGCTGCAACACTGGAATCATCAGATATTTGCTTGAAAAAAGACAGCTGGCATCATACAGATGTTTAGATTCTGCCAATATTTCAAGCCGATATTTGATAATTGGCATTGATTATGTTCTGGAAAAGCCTGGTCCTGATAACACTGGAATTCCATGCTAAAATGTTTTCATTTTACCTTCTTTTAGGCTTATAGAAAGTTGTACACAAATGATATCTAATCCAATTTTTCTTGTCCCAATAAGTGCATTAATTTGTTTTTTGTATAATTATTGGCAGATATGTACATATTTTGTTCTGGATCACAACTCGTTCATGCTGGATGACACGCAAGATATAATGTATTGTGAGACGGCCATTATGGGAAAATAAATCCAACCTGAAGGGATTTATATTTCCCATAATGGCCTTCTCACAATACAAGACCGCTTACTATATGAAGCAGCACCGAAACGAGAAAATAAAGTATATATATTAAGTGATTTTATTGCAATTTTGTGGTGCTAAGAAAATATAGTTTTTAATGGCGGCGTGATATGAAACCCGTTTCCCTGGCAGCAGGCGTTACAAGAAAATAATGCCACATGTTCGGGACACCTTCCCATTTAGATTCAATGGAGCGTTCATCCGCGTTGTGAAGAGTCGTATAATAATCTGTATTAAGGGGAGTTTGTTAACAGTAACAGCCTTTACTCTTCTGGGAAGGCTTTGCTCTAGATATTGGAACACTGTTGTGAGTATTTAATTGCTTTCAGCAACAAGAGCATTAATCAGGCCATTAATGTTGAACAATTAGTTCTGCCACCAGCTCCATCGCTCCAAAGAAGGCGGTTCAGCTGCTCCACATCGCTGTGGGGGCTTTACGCCCCTCTAGTCCAAACTTGGCATCGGGCAAGGGAACCTTACGCTCATGCTTAGGATCCCGATGTGTGTGTGAGTAGGTTCACCTTAAAGTATTCTCTAATTAGAAAAGTTGCCTTATGACTGGATACTTCAAGACTAAATGCCTCTTTCACATTTTCAGCTGGAAAAAAAAACTTGCCAGTACCTCACGGCGAGTGGCAGCGTGAGGAGGCAAATGGGGCTGAAATAAGTGAAACTGAATGATGTCCCACAGCCTAAAGCAGCCCTGCCAACATGGCCGTCTTCACTGCCCTTCACTGGCTACGTCTGAACACAAATTAAGTAAATGACTACATCACCAACATGGAGATGTTCATATAATTTTTTATTCCACCAGCTTGTGGCATTTTGCTTCTCCCTCTCTCTGATATTCTCCCTCTCTCTGATATTCTCCCTCTCTCTGATATTCTCCCTCTCTCTGATATTCTC